>VMDO01018361.1:0-42375 GCA_007922755.1 Pedetes capensis
TGTGTGTGTAATATGTTAACTTCATATGCCTTTAATTTGAGCAAGTTATATTAAAGAGAACCAAAAAAGCAACCAAACTTGAAACAAATATTATAAATTCATACATCCAATATTTTGAATGTTTAATTAGCTATCCCAGCATGATCCTTTCCAGGTAAAATATTGTTTAATTTAATAGTAATATGGAGCTCTATTCTTTTCTCTTTTTGGTGTTAAGATGTTTATTGAAGTACTTAGTTCCTTTTTCCTATAGGAAACCAAAGAGTCAAAAAAAATCTTTGGACTTCTTCCCCAACATTTTAGCAGAAAAATGTCCAAATTCATATTTAAATTTATTTAATTCCGAATATTTGTGCATGGAAGAGGTTATTCTCATGTTTCATTTTAATACTAATGCATTTGAGAGATGACATTGATTGTGTTACACTCCACTTCTTTGGGACAGGTAGGCATGTTAACAACATTGCAGTTTCTTAAGCTGCATGTCCAAAGGATCCATACACTAAATATCCCCAACAGACTAGTGGTAGAAATGAGAATTCAAGAGTGTGCCCCTAAGGGTGCTAAAGTGAACCTAAGAGACTTGTGTCCTCTAGACCTAGGGCTGTGGAGTCTCTGGCAATATTTGGAAAGATAGCACTGTGTGAGAATTTAGTGTGAGAATACCACCTGCTCCCTTTGAGCACAAGGAAAAAAAGCTAAAGAAGGAAGTGGTCCCAAGTTCCTTTTCAAATGTGAAATGTCCCAGTTTTATCTACACAAATCACTATAAACTATAAGAAAATCTCTAAGTAGAAAGCATAGAAAACAAATAAGAAGCGCCGGGCGCAGTGGTACACACCTGTAATCCCAGCGGCTTGGGAGGCAGAGGCAGGAGGATCGCAAGTTGGAGACCAGAGGCAGTCTGCATAATTTAGCAAGACCCTGTCTCAAAAAGTTAAAAAACGGGCTGGGGGTGCAGCTCAGTGGTCCAGCCCTTGCAAAGCACGCAGGCTCAAAGTCCTGGGTTCAACCCTCAGTACCGCAAAAAAAAAAAAAAAAAAAAAAAGACACACTAATTATCTGGGTGTGTTTTACCCCGTAGACTTGTTAGAGTTTGATTTGTGTCTCTCCCCAACAATATATTTTGAGATTATAACAAATGGGCTTTATTTGTGAACGAGGTCTTCCCAGATTTAATGGAGTTAATATGAAGTAATTAGGGTGGATCTTCACCCACTATGACTTCTGTCCGTATAGGAAGAGGGAATTTTGAAGACAAACAGAGAAGAATATGGTAAGGAGATGGAGGCAGAGATTGAAGTGATGACTCTATACACCAAAAGATGTTGAGGGTTGACTGGAATCACCAGAAGGTTGAAGAGGTAAGAAAAGATTCTCCCCAAAGGTTTTGAAGGGGCAATGGCCCTGCCAACATCTGTAAAACTATGAGAAAATAAATTTCTGATTTTTTAAGCATCCTGACTAGGTATACTTTATTATGGCAGCCCTAGAAAACTAATATAAGATTGTTTTTACTTGGGATGCTATGGTAATATCCATGTAATATTATGTAAGTAATCCCCATTACATTTATCTACAGGGAATAATAAGGTACTTATTCAAAAACAAGGTAACTATTTGTTTTTTGATTTTTATTTTGTTGTTTTCCACTCAATGCTCTAACCTAGGATTTCTTTTAGATATGCTACTACTTTATAGATGCAGTCTTTATGCAAAGACACCTGTGTTCATTACTAATTACATCTTACAATAAAATAATATGTCAACTCATCTTCAGAAAATAGAAAGAGTATATTGTCATTTTTAAATATTTGTTAGAGTAGCTGCTGGATAAAAAAGTATATTCCTGACTGGTGACCATTAATTAAAGGTCTCTGGCCAGATAGCACATTCAAGATTATTTTTGGCTTTTTTTACTTGTTTCTTTTTGTTTTGCTTTGTTTTTCCAGTACTAAGTGTTGAACCCAGGGCCTTGCACATACTAGAGAAGTGCTCTATTACTGAACTGCAACACCAGACCCTTTATAATTTTTTTTTTTTTTTGAGACAAGAACTTTCTAAGTGGCTCAGGCTTCCTCTAGCCTAGAGCACACCACTCTCCTACTTCAGCCTCTGGAGTTGTCATTACAGGCATAAGCCAAACCAGCTGCCCCATTCTTTTGATTGTTTCTTAAAGCCTAGTTCTCCTTTGCCATGATTTGAATGTTATTCTTTAAAATTCTGTAATCAAAAATGATCTGTTTTCCTTCCACAACCCAAGACCCAGGCTCAACTCTTGACACTGAGTATTCAAACACAATGTTGTTGGTGTTGTTAGTGGTACAGAAATTAAAAAAAAAAATTTTTTACTTCCTGTAACACTGGCTCACCATTTATTCTTCTCCCTTTCTTTCTCCTACTTTGATAATGGAACCCCACACTCCTTTCTAAAACTAAGTCACAAGAACTATTTCACATTCTGCTTAATGATGTTAATAGTATTCAGATGCATTCCCTATAATTACATGAGATACATTTAGACGACATTCATTCTTTAAGTCACTCACACAGAAGTATTTATTATACACCTATTATATGTCAAATATGATAATAATCCTGGAGATGAAAAAGATAAATGAAACAACCTCTTTTCTTTAAGAACTCATAGCCCTCTGAAGGAAGCAGATATGTAAATAAATAGGGTGTGATTCAATATGCCACCTGGCACCACAGGGACAAAAATTGTATCATCCAGAATGGAGTGAATATTTCTGCCTGAAAGGCACTTTGGAGGCTACATGGAGAAGACAAAACTTAATTAGTTTAGCAGAAGTTGCCTAAATGTTCACCACTTCCCTGTGGCTTTTCCCATGACTCGTGCTTCTACTTGGCATGTCCTGGGCATTGGTATGCACCTAAAGAGACTGGATGCTCCTCACCAATGAAATGAAACATGCTGGTTCAAGGAGTGGGCCTTAAGGGATCTCAAAAGATCTTTCTTTGCTGAACAATTGATTGAATATAAAGAATCAAGTGGAAGACTCAGAGATTTTAGAAAATCACCATATTTCCATAAAAGTTACTTGGGTCCCTGAATAACTCTCTGGAAAGTCACCTGCCAAATACCCAATTATGTGAAATATATTTGACTTTTTTTGTGTTTGGCCATTGAGAATTTGGAGCTATTTTTTATATGGTTCTGTAGGAATTTTTTTATTGGAAATTACTAATGTACACCTTAATGTGATTCATTCTGACATGCTTTTCATTGTGGCATTTCCATATATGCATTTTGATGTACATTATTCATATAGGTTCCCCCTTACCCTCTTGTATGCTTTCCCCTCTCCCACCCTCCCCATCAAAGACTTCTCTATTATTTACTTGGTAATATTTTTCTATATGTCCTTTCCTGCAGTGAACTTTGTTTTTATCTTGTCAGAACAATCGCATGCATTTTCTAGACCATTTATAATAACACCATCCTTAGTTTTTTTTTTCCTTTTATTTTGATCCAACCTTTGAATCGGAATTTTTTCCTTCTTATATTTTTGATTCAGCTCCTACATATGAGTGAGAACATGTGGTGTTTCTCTTTCTGAGCTTGTGTTCGTTCACTTAAAATAATTTTTTCTAATTCCATCCATTTTGCTGCTAATGTCCTTATTTCATTTTTCTTGATTGCTGAGTAGCATTCCATTGTGTATGTGTACCATAGTTTTTTTACCCATTCTTCTGTTGAAGCGCACTTTGGTTGATTCCATATTCTTGCTATTGTGAAAAGTGCTGCACTGAACATGGTGGTGCAGGTGCCTATGTGGTATGATGACCCATCTCCCTTTGGGTAAATTCCCAATAGTGTTATAGCTGGGTCATATAGTAGATCTATTTTCAGTTTTTTAATATACCTCCATATTGATTTCCACAGTGGTTGGACCAATTTACAGCTAGAATTTGGAGCTATTTGTGATAATAATTTTTCCATCTTTGCTAATGTAATGCCCTTTTTTTATACTCTTCATACATTGAAAATTGGAAATGTAGTGAGAGATTTCCTGCCAAAGTCTAATTTAACAAGAGTGTATATAAACAGACTGGGTAACAAAAGGTAGTGGAATAGTCAGAGACCAGTGACTGTCAATGAAGAATGTGTTCTGCAGGAAAGTAGAGTAGACCTTTAAGGGATGGACTTTAGAGGGCTTTATGTGTCAATGAAATAAAGAAGAAATCCAGAACTAAAAGTTTTCTTAAACTGTAAGAATGTGAATGGCATGACCAGGTCTAGTTTCCTTCTACTATTCTTCTCCCTCTCTTCCTCTCTCTCTCTCTCTCTCTCTCTCTCTCTAACTGTCTTTCTTTTTTTTTCTTTTATGAAGGGAGACAAATCTTGATAGTATTTTAAATGGTCTTACCTGAGAAAGAGTTGGTGGCTGAGAAGTCAGTAGAAATACCACTGCAGCAGGTCAGAAGTAACATTATTAGGTTTGTGTGTAGTAACAAATTTGGCCTTAACACAATCGATTTTTCTATTTTAAAGAAGTAAATCATGTAACTCACTTGAGGCTATACACAGCTCAAAACTATTTTCACTTCTTGATCCTTAATGGACTTTTTGAAAGTGTCCTACTTCTAACTCAGGAAACATATAGTCTACACTAAGTGTTCTATTAAACCATTAGTTACTTCAAAATTCTTCAAATTTCCCCTACTTTTCATCCAAATATAAAAGAAGTATGTACATATAAGTTCAAAACATGTGGATCACTCTTGCTGAAGATCCTGTGCACAGCTAAGAAGAATAAAATGTTTCAGGTTTCAAGTATCAGTCATGCTACTGTGCCCTGAGATGCTCTAATTTTATCTTAGAAGATCTCAGGCAGGAGAACAAATAAGGCATTTGCTTTTGTGAATTGGGAATCACCCTACACTAAATATAATCTATCTCATCCTGTTTAACATCAAGGACCTATGATTTTAAGATCTATATCCTCAGAAAAAGATGGCTCCTGTTCCACTGTGATAGGATTTCTCTGGAAGAAACTGCTGAGCAGGCAGTTTGGAACAGGAAGTATGGCCCAAAATGCTTAGAAGTAATAAAAAACAGGAGCCAGCAGTGATGTCACACACCTGTAATTCCATTGACTTGGGAGGCAGAGGCAGAAGGATCACAGGTTTGAGACTAAGGGCAGTATACATAATTTAGCGATATCCTGTCTCAAAAATTAAAAAAAATATATATTTTTAAAAAATGGGCTGGGAGTGCAGCTCAGTGGTACAGCATTTGCCAAGCATGCAAGTGTGAAGCCTGGGCTCATCCCCATTACTTGAAAAAAAAACACAAACAGGAAAATTATAATAAAAAACATTTATGTAAAGTTTACTACACTTACTATGTGCTTTCCTCTGTTCTAGACATGCTAACATAAACAGACTTAGCGAATACATATAACCCGTGAAGACCTCAATAATTTTCCCACTTACTGGATAAGTGAACTCAGGCAAAGAATGACTTAATGACTTACCCAAGGCTGCATACTTAGTGTATTAGTCAGAATTCTCCAGAGAAACAGAACCCATAGGATATACTAGTATCAACAGAGATTTGTTTTAAGAAATTAACTCACAAAATTATGGGGACTGGCTTACCAGAAATTGGTACAGCAAACTGATAGAATGGAGAGCCAGTGAAGAGTTGGTTTTGCAGTTTGAATCCTAAGGCCATCTGGAAACAGAATTCACTTTTCTTATAGAGTCCTCTCCTATGGCCATACCAGCCTGGAGTCAGATATAATCATATGTCAGAAGCTAAGCAGGGCTTGGTTAGTACTTTGATGGGAGGCTACCTGGGAAAAGAGAGGGCTATAGTCTTGGGAGAAGGACCTGGCAACTGACTCTCAAAATAATCAGCCATCGAAAACCATAAGAATAGCAGAGAAGCACTGAAAATAGTGCTGGATATGGCACATTGTAAAGGAGTGATTCTATTGTATATAGGATCGCTATGATTAGGTCTCGACTTGATAGCACTTAATAACAACAGGGAGACCTCAGTCTTTCTCTCTAAAGACTTTTCACATGATTAGATGAATCCCACCTAAATTATAGGAGGTGATATGCTTTACTGAAAGTCTAGAGATCTAAATGTTGATATCATCTAAAAAATACATTGAAAATGACATCTAAACTAGTGTTTAACCAAGTATCTGGGTCCTGTGAACAAGCCAATTGATAAAATTAACCAAAGTAGCTGCTAAATAGCAGCCAAGATATAATCTCAAATGGCGCTCATCCAATTCAGAAAACTAGTGTGGAAATATTGATTGTTGTTGTTGTTAGGTGCCGTCGAGTTGGTATCCGACTCATAGCGACCCTCATAGGGTTTTCAATGGCTGAGTGCTTCGGGATTGCCTTGGGAGTGTATTGCCAGGTCCTTCTCCCATTTATGCGGTGCTGGGAATTGAACTTGGGTCCTCAGAGACTGCAGCACAGCGCTCTACCCACTGAGCTAAATCCCAGCCCAAGGAAATATTGATAAGAATTATTATTTATACCAAAAGAAAACTTATAAAACACTTGCAGGGCAGAGTTTATTTCTTCCCCCTAATCCATTCTTCTAGAAATCTCTTAATTTTATCTTCTCCCCTTCAGTTAATCCTACCCAAATATTAACTGATAATACACGAAGACCCTGCATTTCAAAATGATTAAATATAATGCATACCATCATAGTTTTGCTGAAATCTCGGGGAGCGTTTCATTCTGCTGTACATAGGGCCGCTGTGAGTCAGACCTGACTGGACAGCACCTAACAACAATATGTAATGTGTAATACAAGAATGAATCCTAATGTAACAACACCCATTTAACAGTCTATGTATAATCAACTTATTCTTCTTTATTTTTTATCTGCCTAAAAAGAAAAACAAACTATACTTACATAGTAACTGATATCACATATGGACACTACACAGGAAAATATATATATCGTTTTATTTGAAAACTCAACTAATATTTATTAAGCATTTACTATATGCCAAGCATATTATATATTAATGGCCAATGACCATTTGTAGTAGATATTTTTGTATCATCATTTTACAAGGATTTTAAGATCTTATCCATATCATATAGCTGGGAAATAGTGTAGATATTTAGAAACCATGACTACTCTCAACAACTTCACTTTTCTCACTATGTAACTTCCATTGGCAACAAACCAGTCTGTATAAATCCAGTCCTACAGAAATGACTCTAGGACAGAGATTGTCAGAAATGTTCCGTGGTCCAGTCAGTTCTCACTCAGATTATTTCTGATTTTCATTCTTATTGATTTGCTTGTGTTGCTGTGAGTGGTAATATTATGATACTGTTTAAATTACCAAGGTACCAGTATCCTTTCAAATCATATTCTGAACACAAATTGAGCCCATTTTGAGCAACAGCACTGCTGTGATAAGAGTAGAGATAATTGTTGTTACCTGATGCACTGGCCATGAAGTCTAATTAAATAAACCTCCCAATTGCCCAGCCCATTAATATTGAAGAACTCATATGTGAGCAGATGGATCAGATTTGGCAGGGATTTTTTTCCCACATCTTTAAAAAATATATCCTGGCAGGATTTATATACACTGCCATATTCCATTTCATACAGACTTGTTTTTGCTAATCAAGCCTTCCAAAAACTTACAAGTATTACTGAGAACTTGAAGAAAACAGAATAATTTTTATAGTACAAATAGCTTGACAGCCAGTGATCATGTGGACTGCATAGATGTTTCAAATTGATGCATCATGCTTTCAACCCAAGAAGAAACATGACTAATGACAAATTGCTCTCAGTTATGAAATTTAAGCAAAATAAACATTTCAATTAAATGATATTTCCATTACATTCTGCATCATGAGTGTGGTAAACCATGGTCTAAATAATTGGTACTTGAAATTTCCTGCTATTGGTAGCTAACTATGTCTATTAAGTAAATAGGTACAACAGATAATGCAGATACTAGAGTAGAATCTTTGATCTGTTAAGAAAGTCTCTTAAATTGCTCTCTCAGAGCACATTAAGAATCATTATTGCTTATTGAGGGTTAAATATGCTATCCCACATAATTCCTAGGCCAGTATTGAAATGTTAATTTTGTTGCAGTACCTGGGAGTTGAATCCAGGGCCTCATATACAATTTGCAAGTTCTGTATCAGTGGGCCACATGCCTGGTCCACTTTTTATTTCTTTTTTATTTGGCAACATGTAGGGAATTATGGGACAGCCCCAGGGGATAGAGAGGAAGCATGTGGTAATCAAGAATCTCCCCTTGATTGGCCAAGGAATGACATCTGATTTCACCCTTTATTTGAATGTCACTCTTAATTGGTTGTGCTCAGCCCCTCACAACCCTACTTGATTGTCATCTTGAGGCAGTTAAGATAGTTACCCAAGGACTATATAAAAAAAGCTCGCTCTGCATGTGAGGCTGCCGATGGTGATGCTGAGTGCTGCTGCCTGCTTGCTGCCTGCTGGGGAGTTGCTTGCTGCTGGTATGCTCTGCTGCTCCATTGCAGGTGGGCCACATCATTGCCAGATCAAGAGAGAAGTCTGCCTGGCATCAAAGAGGCCACCCCATCGCTGGATCAAGATGCAGATCATCAGAGACCAGGAGTGGAGAAGTAGCCAGCCTTTGTGGGTGATTCTGGAGGGCCCCTGGTGCAGGGAATTATCTGGACACCCCTGAGGTGGGCTGGGAGGGTACAGATGACCATCGAAGGAAGGCAACATCGCTGGACCTTCAGCATAGCCAGTGTGGACATCAGAACTGTTTGTTACTTTGATACAGAGCTGTTATGCCATCATAGCAGCTGTAACCTGTGCTGTAGGCTAAAAAGTATTAGGCTGTCCTTCAAAGGAGCAGCTTAATAAAGTTCCTGTTTCTCTTATATAAGAAGGCTCCCGAGGTCCTTCTTGGTGCCACCGACGAGCTCTTGCCTGCCCCCGAGAGTCCCCAAGTGTACTGGTGTTGTGGTGACTCTTCCTGGTCTTTTGCCATGCCAGAGCAGACCCCAATACCCTGGACCACCACTGAGGACAAAGAGCCTCCTGACCCAGCACAGGAGGCAGAGCTGCAACATTTTAGAGCTATAGCACTTCTGCCAGCCTGAAGGGTGGGCCTGAGAGCCATTAGACTTGTAGCATTTATTTCATTATAGGAGCAGTGTAATAAGGTATGATCTAAAGGCATCCCGAAGCCAGCCTTGACTCTAGGTCACACTCACCAGTGTCTGCCCCCCACCCCCATGTGCAGTCCTGATCCCAGTAGGAAGAGAAGAGCTAGTCCAATTCCTGGTTACTAGGGAGGGGCGACCCACAGAAACAGGGTTTTACTAAGTTACACAGGCTGCTTATGGCCTTGAACTCTCAATTCTCCTGCCTCAACCTTTCAAGTCATTGGAATTACAGATATAAGACTTCTCCTATATCCATTATGCAACAATTACATCACTTTTGCTTACACATCCATCAACTAATGTGTTTTACAGAACCGTATTTCCCAGCACCACAAAAACAGGAGATTGATGTGGCAATCCACTCCTGAAGCAGTCCCCAAACAATCAGCCATTTGGAAATCCTATGAGGGTCTCTGTGAGTCTTACCAACTTGACAACAGCAAAAACAATTTCCCATGTATTGATATTTGTTGTTGTTAGGTGCCACCAAGTAAGGTCCGACTCATAGCAACCTTCATTGGGTTTTCAATGGTTGATAGTTTGGGGATTGCCTCCAGAGTGGATTGCCAAGTTCTACTCCCATATTTGCTGTGCTGGGGATCAAACTCAGGTCTTCAGAGAGTGCAGAGCAGCACTCTACCAAGTGAGCTAAAAACTCAGCCCCTGTATTGATATAGTTGCATGACATATTTTGTGACTTTTTTCTCTCTCCCTTTTCTCCTCTATTTTATCTCTACTCCCTCTTCCCCCTTCGCTAACCTCTACTCCTACCTAGTGATGCTTTTCCCCTTATTTCAACTTTGTTTATATTTTCCCTTCTTAAATACATACAAATGTTCATTGTTATGTCTTCATATGTATACCATTATTAATTTATTTATTTATATATTTATTCTTGCTTTAAGTAGAGTTACCTCCCACATATGAGTGAGAACATATCATATTTCTCTTTTTAGAACTGGCTTAGAATAATTAAGATGATGTTCTCCATTTCCATCCATTTTGCTACAAGTGACATTATTTCATTCTTCTTTATTGCTGAATCCCATTTTGTATATATACTACAATTTTCAATCTCTTTCTCTATTGATAGATATTTTGGTTGATTCCATATACTTGCAATTGAGAAGAATATTGCTTTAAATAAGGTGATATAGATGTCCTTGTGGTATGATGACTTATCTTCCTTTGAGTATATTCCCAGAAGTCATATAGCTGGGTTGTACGGAGGTTCTATTCTTAGGTTTCTAAGGTACCTCCATATTGACTTCTAAAGCGGATGAACTAATTTTTAGTTCCAACAGAAGTATAAATGTCTTCCTTTTTCTCTATGTCCTTGCCCACATTTGTTATTTTGTTAATTTGTTTTTGTTTATTTTGTTAATTTGGGCATTCTTACTGGAGTTAGATGGGATGTCAGTGTTGGTTTGAGATGCATTTCCCTAATGGCTAGGAATATTGAGCATTTTTCATGTGTTTCTTGGCCATTCATACATATTTGTTTGAGAACTGTTTGTTCAGTTCCATTACCCATTTATTATTGGGTTATTTGTTGTCTTAGTGTTTGCTTAGTGTTCTTTGTATAGTCTAGAAATTAGTCCTCTGTCAGATGTGTAGGATGCAAAGGTTTTTCTCCCATTCTATTTGCTCTTTCTACTCTCTTGATTATTTCTTTTGCTGTACAGAAGAATTTTAGCTTTATGAAATCACACTTGTCAATTTTTGCTGCAGTTTTCTGGCTGATACTAACCCATACTATTTGTTCCTATATGGGCTGGGGATAATTAAAGGTAGAAAATGAATAAGAACTAATATTTATAGTATATGACTCTGTATATGAAACTGTGGTAGATGTTTTATGGATATGCTATAGTATTAATACATGTAGCCCTATTAAGATTATGCTATCTTCATTCTGTGGTAAAGAAAACTTAAGTTTCAAAAGGTTAGTTGATGTATGTTTGGGAATATAGTTATCAAACATGTCAAAATCCAAAAACAAGTCACTTATCTACTTAACTGTGCAATCTCATAATATTCCCTTCAGTCATCAAAGCTAATGTGTTGTTGTTGTTAGGTGCCTTTGAGTCAAGTCTGACTCATAGTAACCCTATGTTGCTATAGCAGAAGTAAACATTCCCTGATTCTGTGCCAGGCACACAATCTTATTTATGTTTAAGCCCATTGTTGCAGGTACTGTGTCAATCCATCTCACGGAGGGTTTTTCTTTCTTTTTTTTTTTTTTTTTTGGCGATCTGCCACTCTCCCAAACATGATATCTTCTTCTAGGGATTGGTCTCTCCTAAGTTCAAGTCCAAAATACATAAGACACAGTCTTGTCATCCTTACTTCCAGGGAGCACTCTGGTTGTACTTCTTCTAGGACAGATCTGTTGGTTCTTTTGGCAGTCCATAGTATATTCAATAATCATCTCCAGCACCATAATTCAAAAGCATGAATTCTTCTCCTGTCTCCCTTGTTCAATGTCTAGCTTTCATAATCATATGATGCAACTGAAAACACCATTGGCATGAGTCAGGCACACCTTTGTCTTCAATGTGACATCTTTGCTTTTTAATACTCTAAAGAGATATTTTGCCACATCTTTTCCCAAAGCAATACATCTTTTGATTTCCTCACTGCTGCTTCCATGGGTATTGATTGTAGAATAAGTAAAGCAAAATCATGGATAACCTCACTCTTTTCACTATTTATCATGAAATTGCTTACTGATCCAGTTGTAAGGATTTTTGTTTTGTTGATGTTGAAGTGCAATCCACACCAAAGGCTGTGTTTGTTGATCTTCATCATTAAATGTTTCAAATCCTCTTCACTTTCAGCAAGTAGATTTCTGTCATCTGCAAATTGCAGGTTGTTAATGAGTCTTCCTCCAATCATGATGCCACCGTCTTCTTCATAAAGTCCAGCTTCTTGGATTATTTGCTCACCGTAGAGTTTGAAGAGGTATAGTAAAATGATACACCTTTGAAGCACAACCTCTCAGCTTTAAACCAGGCAGTGTTTCTTTGTTTTGTTGGAACAACTGCCCCCTGGTCCATGTACAGATTCCCCACAAGCACAATTAAGTACTCTTGTATTCCCATTCTTTGCAATGTTATCCATAATTTTTTGTTATCAGCACAGCCAAATGCCTTTGCATAGTCAATACATAGACATCTCTCTGGTATTTTCTGCTTTTGCTAATATCCATCTGACATCAGCAATGGTGTCCCTGGTCCATCTTCTGAATCTGGATTGATCTTCTGGCTGTTCCCTGTCTATATACTGCTGCCATCACTTTTCAATTATCTTTCACAAAATTTTACTTGTGTGTGATATTAATAATATCATCTGATAATTTCTACATCCAATTGGATCCTCTTTATTGGGAATAGGCACACATATGTATCTCTTCTGGTCATTTGGCCAGGTAGCTGTTTTCTAAATCTCTTGGTATAAGTAAATGAGCAGTTCCAGTCCTGCACCTGCTCATTGAAACATTTCTGTTGGCATTCCATCAATTCCTGGAGCCTTGTGTTCCACCAACTCCTTCAACACAGATTCTACTTATTGCTACAATAGCATTAATCCCTGATCATATGAAACTTCTTTAAATGGTTGGTCATTCACCAATTCTTTTTTGTATAGAAACTGTGTATTCCTTTCACCTTTTTTTTGAAGTTTTCTGCATCATTTAATGTTTTCCCTGTAGAATCCTTCACTATTGCCACTTGAAGCTTGAATTTATTCTTCAATTACTTAATTTTGAGAAAACTGGTGTGTTCTTCCTTTTGGGTTTTCTCTCTCCATCTCTTTGCACAAGTCAATGTCAAATTTTATTTTCTCTTCTTGAGCTGCCTCTTGAAATTTCCTGTTTAATTCTGTACCTTCATCATGTCTTTCTCTTAGTTTAGTTGCTCGATGTTCAAGGACAGATTTCAGAGTTTTTTGATATGAGATTTGGTGTTTTCTTTTTTTCCAGTCTTCTGAATAACTTTGCTTTCCTCATGAATTGCTTCTTTGATGTCATGCCACAAATCCTCTGGTCTTCTATCATTAGTGTCTAACACATCAAACCTGTTCTTGAGGTGATCTTTGAACTCATGTGGGATATACTCAAGGTGAGACCTTGGCTCTTGTACATTTCATCTAATTTTCTTCAGCTTCAGTTTGAGTGGGCATATGAGCAGTTGATGTTCTGATCCAAAGTGAGCACCTGGTCTTCTGACTTTTAATATTGATCTTATCCATTGCCTCTTTCCACAAATGTAGTCAATATTGTTCTTGTACCTTCCATCTGGTGGATTCCATGAATGTAGTCACTGTTTATGTTGGTAAAAAAAAGTATTTGTGATGAAAATGTAATTGGCCTGACAAAGTTCTATAATTTGATCTGCAGCAGTGTTTCTGTCACTAAGGCCATATTTTCCAACTACTGAGCCTTCTTCTTCATTGCCAACTTTTCCATTTCAGTCACCAGTAATTGTCAATATATCCTGATTGTATATTTAATCTATTTCATATTGCAGGAGCTGGTAAAAATCTTCCCTATCTTCATCTGTGGCCTTATTCATGAATGCATAGATTTAAAAAATAGTCATATTAACTAGCCTTCCTTGTAGTTGTATGAACCTACTGATTGCATTTTACTTCAGGATAGGTTTTGAGATGTCTTTTTTTATGATGAATATAATCCCTTTTCTGTTTACTTTGTCATTCCCAGCCATAGTAGACCATATGATTATCTGGTTCAAAACAGCCCATGCCTCTCCATTTTCATTGACTCATGCCTAAAATCTCAATGTTTATGTTCTCCATTCCCCTTTTCACAATTTATAATTTTCCTAGATTCATATTATATACATTTCATGTTCCAATTATTAATGGATGTTGTTCCTCTTCATTTTGAGTTGTGCCACATTAGCAAATGGAGGCCCTGGGGATTTCCTCCATCTCCATCATTAAGGTTGACTCTACTTTGAGGAGGCAACTCTTCCCAGTAGTCTTTTGAGTGTTTGTCAATATGGTGGACTCATTTTTTAGCACTATATCTGACACTGTTTTTCTGCTATTCATAGGATTTTCAACGTCTAATTTTTTCTTAAGTGAGTACCAGGTCCTATTCCCTAGTGTGTCTTAATCTTGAAAGCTCAGTTGAAACCTGTCTACCATGGGTGACCCAGGTCATATCTTTAATACTGGTAGCATAGCTTTTAGCAACACAGCAACACACAAGCCCCTACATTATGATAAACTGACAGACTGGTGGAGGAGACTATATAATTATCTTTCTAAAAATGTGTTTAAGTTATGCCCTTCTAACTTAAGATACTAACTTAAGATTTACATTCTTATTTTAAGATATAGGAAATCTTCACTACTGAGATTAATATTGTTGTTGTTGTTAGGTGCTGTAGATTCGATATCCAATTCATAACAACCCTCTGTAGAATAGGGGAAACACTATTGTCAGTGCTTCTCTGCCATTCATAGTGTTTTCAATGGCAGATTGATCTTTGGGAGGAGGTTGCCAGGTCCTTCTCCCAAGCCTACAGTTTCTGGTGTTCCCAGGCAGTCTCCCATCCGGTACTAACCAGGCCTGACCCTGCTTAGCTTCCTAGATCTGATGGGATCGTATGCCACAGGTCTATGGCTATAGGCCAAGATTAATATTAAATCATGTTTATTGGTGATTTATATTTTATCTTTAAATATGACTTAACCTGCTGGTATAATAACACACACCTGTAATCCCAGTGACTTATCCTTATTCATTTTTCAATCATATTAGTTGTTGTTTTTTGTTATTGCTGGGTGACAGTGATTTCTGAGATCTTATCTACTCAGGATATTATCTAATGGTTTTACAAACATTTAATCTTCCCTGACCATTATCTTAAGAGCTATTTCATAATATTGATTTTCACCTGGAAAAATGAATTAAGGGATTCCTAACAAATGATTCAAACTCTAAATATTTATCATTTTTTGATATTTAATTTTGATAATTTAATTATCAAATTAAATTTGTCATATTTAATTAACTAACCTACTGTACATGGTTTATCCATAAGGTTGAAATACCATATATTTTTATGGGCACAGAAATCACTTTGATTAGTCATCAGCAGTAATCATTAGCTAATTAATTATAAGTCTCCATCACGTTTCCATTGTCCTATGTGAAACATGACTACACAAGAAGAGGATTCAAAGAAAATATTTAAGTCTCAACCTAATTTGGTTTCAAATTTTAGAATCTTATGAATTTTACTTTTCTTTATAACACCATAATCATAAATATAATTTTTTTATGGAGGAAAGGGTCCACCAAAACCAATTAGTCTGGAGTTCACAAAAGTCATAATATGGACCTAAGATAAGCAAGTTCTTATAACCAGAAAGGCTTTAGGCAGAAAGTCCGGGATACAAAATGTAGAACATTATAGCATCTGCTATAGGATATTCGCAATTGTTAAAACATTTGTCCTTTACGAAACAATCATTTGTGGCATTTGCACCACAACCTGTGTTACAATAGCCCCCTGATATGCACATATATGCTCTCACAAATGCTTATGATACATTCAATTCATTACTCTATTCTAACTTAAAAAGTAGCCATCTATAAAGTATTCCCTGATCTCCATGTCTGGATTAAATGCAGTTTTTTTTTAAGAGATTCCCCCTTATTTGTTTATTTTTATTTTTTATTGAGACATGATATTTGAACATTTTTCTAGGGTATATCACAGTACTTAAATACGTTACAATATAAAATAATCAAATCATGTTAATAAGCATCTCCTCTCTTCACTCATTAATTATTAATCAGAGAAGTTCATATTCTTCTTTTCTAATCATTTTGAAGTATATCATAGACTGCTCTTATCAATAGTTATACTATTGTGCTAAAGAAGATCCAGAAGTAATTCTACTCTGTATTTTGATGCTCCTTATATAACTTCCTATCATTCCCCTTCCTCCCTGAACTTGTTAATCTCTAGTGACTACTATTCAATTTCATTCTTTTATAAGATAGATTTATTAGCTTCTACAAATAAGTGAGAACATTGTGGTATTTGCCTTTCTGTGCCTGGCTGATTTCACTTAATGTAACCACCTCTAGTTCCAGCCATGTTGCCACAAATGACAGAATTTACATTTTCTTCTTTTTTCTTTTTCACTAGTAGGGGGTTCAACCTAGAGCCTTATGCATGCTGGACACATGCTCCACCACTGATCTTCACCCTAAGCCCCATTTTTACTTTTTGTTTTGAGACAAGCTCTTGCTAAGTTGCATAGGCTGGCCCTGGCATCAAACTGTCAATCCACCTGTCTCTTCCCAGAACTACTGGAATTACAGGTGGGTGCCTCATTGCCTGGTAGATTTTCAGAAAATATACTTTATTAACATATATTAATTAATGGGGTACAGAATGATATTTCAAAGAACACATATACTATGTATTGATCAAATCAAGATAATTAGCATTTCTCTCTCCTTGTCATTTCTTTGTGTCTGGAAACTTGAAGTTCCTGTCTTCTTGATGTTTATAAGTTATAAAATAGATTATTCCAAGCTATAGTCATCCTTTGGTGTTGGAGTTTGGCTCCGACCTGGCTGAGGTAATGGAGCTTCCTAACACTAGGGTGTCCGGGGATTTGAATTGGAGCCAGTGGCACCAAAGAAGGATTCAGGAGCCTTCTTTACAAATAAACAGTGAGGTTTATTGCTCTGCACCTATGAGATGGAAAATAGTTAGCAAGGCAACAGTATTTGATGCTAATATCCCACATCGGGTCTGCAGTTGCCTCTCATGGTTCATCTCTCTCTCCTCCATCCCAGGCTGGAGGAACTTGGAGAGGCTTCATGACTTGCTTGGAGCCTTTGATTTTGGGGGGTCCCTGAGCTTGACATGAAGTCTTGCTTGTAGCTGATAGTCTCAGGAGATTCTGGTCTTGGGAATAGGCCAGGAATGGGGTACGTTGGTCAAGGTGATCAGGTGAAGTGGCAAAGACATGAGGAGTGACAGTTGATGGGGTGAGCTGCTTATATATGTTCTGGGGTAGTGGACAAGGGAGGTATGGCCAATCAGGTTGGGACCTTGCAGGTAACTGACAGGTGGGGCAGTTATGCGAGGTAGGTGAAACTGGGGTGCACTTCTGTTTGGTGGGTTAGGTACAGGGCAGGCCAACCAGGAGGTGTCCCTTACTGACCAATCTGGAGGCTTGGGATGACCAATCAGGACTGAGATAACCCCATCCAAGCTGGATTGACCATTGGCCATTTTTGGTCACTCGATGGGAAGGGTAGGAGTTAAGGGCCAGGATGTAGGACAAGGGACACTGGCCCTGGGGGATAGATATTGGTCCTCCAGGCAGGCCAGACAGGCTCCTGTCCCTGGGGAACTCTCTAGGATCTTCAACATCATCTCCCAGAGGGGGTGATCACAGGTGGGAGGGGGAGGAGCAAAGTAAGGCTTAAGGTTTTAGGGCTTTACTTGGGCTAGGTAGAGTTCAACCCAGACACTCTCCTCTGGGACCCCCAAATAATCCTTAATACTTCTGTACGGTGGAACACTAGAACTCGTTTCTTCTACCTATTTCTGCTTTTATAACTGTTTTCCATCCTTCCTTTATTCCCTGGTCCCACCACCACCACCATTCTCAACCTTTAGTAATCAGTATTCTTTATTCAGATAGACTTTCAGGTGATTTTTCTTTAGTTTCCACATATAATCAAGAACATGTGTTATTTGTCTTTCAGCTCCTGGATTATTTCATATAACACTGTGTCTTGCAGTTGCATACATTTTGCTACACATGACAACATATTTTCCTTCTTATGGCTGCATAATAGCCCATTGTGTACATAGGCCACATTTTCATCATCCATTCACCCTTTGATGAACTCCTAGCATTTCTTAGATTTTGTGAATGGTGCTTCAATAAATAGGAGCATGCAAGAGTCTCTTTTGAATGCTACCATTTCCTTTGTATATTTATTCAGATGTAGGAATCCTGGGTCATATGGTAGAACTAGTTTTCAGTTTTTGGGGAACTCCCATATTGTTTTCCATAAGGGGTGTACTAATTTATATTTTTAGTAACAATGTGTAAGAGCCAGGATTTGTCAGTTAAGGGTTTTGATAGTGGTCATTGTAACTAGAATAAGATGGCGTTTTTGGTTTTTGTATATTTTAAAATCCTAAGTTTCCCCTATCACCTGCTTTTCACATTGAAATTTTAATTTTACCTGTGTTCCTCTTCTCTAGCAGATTATATATCCCATGACATTACAATCCATTTTTTGTATGTTTACACTATTTAAAAACAGGAATGAGTAAATTGTAGGTAGATAATAATTAGGTAAGTTTAACTGATTAGTAGTCCTGAACTACTAATAAATTATAGAGTTGTGTTTGCCATCAGTTTATTTAAAGAGAAAGTGCTAGATCATATTACATGAAGTTGGCTAAGTCTGGTTAGTATTTTCCAGAATCTTCCGTGTACTATTCTGTGTAACCTTTAGCCAGAAGGGGAAAGTGCATGTAATTGGCAGAAATGAAACAGAATTTATTCTCAGATACTATCACAATCCACAAAAATGGCAGACTGAGATACCCATATTATTTCTCACTTTTCTCCAATTCTTATTCAATTCATTGTCCTGACTGCTGGCCATGCTAACCCAAAGTGGATTCAATTACACCATTAAAACTTAGCTGTAGAAGTGAAGCAGTGATGACCACATGTGAGGAAGAGTTCCCCTGGAGGTGGCAGTTTTAATAGGCCTTGACAGGAGGACCCTCAACACAATCCCTCTTTGATATCAAATATGTTCAATTTCTTTGATTTCCCTGTAAGCATAAACTTTCTTTAGACATGTTGCTTATCAGCTATTTCTCTGATTCTCTCAGTCCTCATTTCTAGACCTTCACTTTCCAGTTTTCCTCTATATGTCATAACCCATAATAAATCCATTATTCCCATAATATCTACTAGATCTCATTTTACATTGTCAACTCTGACTGATAGTGATGGTACAATATTTAATTGCACAGATATACCATAATGCAGTAAACAACTCCTATATTGTCATATATTTAGTTTATTCCCATCTTGTCAAACTTAACACTATGTATCTATTAACACATTAATTCATATTGCAGTGGAAAAGGACATGGCAATCCACTCCCAAAGCAGTCCTGAAACAATCAGCCATTGAAAACCCTATGGGGGTTGCTATGAATTAGACCTGACTGGATGGCACCTAACAACAACAACAAAAACAACGTATTTCAGTGTTGCTCTTAATCTGTTTCATCAAGCTGTAAAGGCCCTACTTATCATTGTGTCTTATTCCTTAAGTGCGTAATTTTCAAAGGGAATTAGGAGAATTGTCTATGCTCTCTCTTAAGTACTTCAAAGACTTTAGTAACAAGACATATTCAGTGGAGCTTTCCAGAGATGTAAGACTAAAGGAGATAGACTGATGGTTGGTAGATACAGAGGAGAGGGAATTTATGAAAGAATTTGGCTCACATGATGATGGAGGCTGGGAGAGTCATGCAAGCCTTCTGCAAGCAGAAGAACCACAGAAACCATTATGTATCTCTCAGTCAGAGGCCAAAAGCCTGAGATCCAGGCTATTAGAGCCGGGTGCTGGGGACAAATGCATGTCACTATGACCATTTCTATGAGCTTTTACTAAGATATCATAGATAGATAACTAAATAATAAATATCAAATATTCCTTTAATCCAAAATCAGATGCTAGATAACTGTTGCTGAACCTACTAAGAACACAATATAGAGATAATTTTTGGCAGTGCATCTTTCAACTTGAAGATCTATAAAAGTTGAAGAGGCCTAGATAAGGTAATTTTTTGATGAGTTTTCCCTCTATGCCTCCTTGATGCCCTAGAGAAAATGAAGGGGTCTAGTGTTGTGTGAAGGGCATATTTCCAGCCATCTCAAGCCTTATGAGAGGAATTTTCAGAAGGCCATGTGGAAATTTGATATGTATTTGAAATCTTTTGAGGGAAAAACTGAAATTAACAGTAATTGACCCAAATCCAAAGCCTAAAGATAAAAACTCAGGGCTGGAATGGCCGGTTTAATGGAAGAAGCAAGAAAAGTGGGAAGAAACTGTGTAAGCCAGAAATAAACACATCCCATAAAACAACTGTGAGATACTTTGTAGAGAGCCAGCCAGGAATCATCTTGCAAAGGACTTTGCCTAGGAGAGTTACTTGGAAGGATGGTAATGCTTCAATATAAAAAGTGCTGTTGTACAGATTAGAGGAAACACTACCAGGGCCCAAAGTCTAGAATAACATGTAAGCCATAGAAAACTCAGCTCATCATGGGAATTTCAGTTGGATGTTCTCTGTGACTACATAAATCTCTGAGAAATCTATGGAAGCATTCATGAGCAAAAAAGTCACTTTTAAAATGCACTATTTGTAGTATACACCAACATCAGATAAGTCTGTCAGTAATATAAATCTTCTTTAAAAAATCTCTGATACTATCTCTCTTCCTTGCTCACAGTTATTATACCAGAAAAGTCAGAAGGAAATAATTAAGAATGGGTCAAAATGCAAAAATAAAAGGAAAATGAAAGTGAAAATTGAGTGAGAGAAAAAGGGTTTTTTAAAAAGCAGGGAAAAAACATGCTTTATGAGGCATGACATTTGGAACAAAGGAAATAAAAGTGTTATAATTTGTAGATTATAAAATCATTTGCATTAAGGGGTGTGAGGTTGTTATCTAGTGTTAGAGTCCTTTGCCTAGCTTGTGCAAGGTCCCAGCTTTAATCATCAGCACTCTAAAATAAAATTGATAAAATTATTTATGTTAGATTCTGCTCTCAGAAAGAATGGGTTGAAATGCAAAGAAAAAGGATATCAAGGAAATACAGAGATGAGGTTACCAGGACCTTCTTGCACCACTGCAGGCTTCAAAGATTTAAGTAGTCCCAAACTATGGGACATGAGAAAAAAAAATTTTTTTAATGTTCAGAGGTTTCATACTAGGCTGTGTTGGACAGTATAACAGCTGAACTGTGACTTTTCATTTTGTTAAAATGGTCAGGATAAACTTAACATATTGGAATAACCAAAAATTTACAGCAGACTGTAATTTAACCCAAAATGCAAAGAAGGAGGAGGCCACAGATTTATATGATATCAAATATAAAAAAATGCTATTTGAACCCTACTGAATCATGTACTTTCGACATCATGGTTATAGTTGATTTTATTTATAAAAACAACAGAACATCAAATCTATCAGCGCTACGTATACGAAGAGATCCTGTTATTCTTTGAATAATCATAAAAGGTTAGAATTCAGAAGAAAACAAAGGCAGAGTTCTGTATGTATTTATTACATGCCAGGACACAAGTAAATGTTAGATTTGGATCCTAATGAGATTTTAGGCTTGACTCATGTAAAGAGGCAGAGTACCTGCCACCTTATATGGATCTCAAGTCTATGGGTCAGTTGTGGTGTGTTTTGTCTTATTGGCATTTTTGATAAATCCAGCTATGTGTTTTTTGATTCTTCCGTTTTTTTAATTCTAGTCAACCTAGATCCAAAATGAGGTAGTTTAATGCTTGACTTTTATTTCAATAATTACTATGTTGTTGAACCATTTTAAATTTCAAATAAGCCCTTTCACAAATCAAACTTGATCTTGTTTCATTTTTATACTATTTTTCTAACTGATACATAAAAACCGTACATTCATACAGGGTCTGTGATGTTTTGACACATATGTTCATTATTTAATGCTCAAATCAGGGAAACATATTCCTAAATATCTCTTTAAATTCATGAATTTTTAAAAGGCTACTTGTCATAACTGTACCATGTAATTCCCAATCCAGAAATAATCTTTCATTTTACCTATATACTAATGAATAATACAGAATGTGAGGTGTCTTGTAAGAGTATAGCTATGCTATAATGATATAAAGTTCTAAATGGAAACATATGATCAATGTCTTTCCTTGACAAAAAGATATTTTTCTTTGGTTTTAGATGAATTACATTCAATGATCATCAAAGTGCCAAAAGGCATGCATTTTAAGATGAAGTACTTCTCTGTTCCTTGACAAAGAAAATGACTTTCCATTATCTGGGGAAAAATGGATTGTATGTGAAGGGCATCATGAAATAAAAAGTAAAAATATATTTACAAATAGGACATATTATTAAATACATGAAGAAGTAGAAAGAATTATCATAGAAGTTGTTAGATTTAAGTTCCAATTCACTTAGCTACTAGCTGCTAGTCTTGAGCTACTCATTTCTATGTGTGGCAACTTATCAGAAAAATAAAACAAAACAAAAATACTAGTGAACATATATTAAGGAGTGTTGTTCTGTTTTTAAAAAGTCACTCACATAATATCTTGTTATTTCCTCCCCCTGTTGAAGTTCAATCATTTTCTCTATTTTAAAGTTGAAGTTTATATTGGCTTAGTGATTTTTCTAAAGCCACATGGAAAATTAGAGTCAGAATAAAGTTTAATGACAATTATGGCACTTCTTTATATAACAACCTCCCTTTCCTCTCTGGCAAATCCAATAACTTAAAAGAAAAACTGTTTTATCTCTTGTGATTTTGTGCACTGACTAGTATCAGCTGTTCCATGTAGAGGCTGCTAGTGCTAGAAACTTTAGATGCTTTTTTTTTTTTTTTTTTTTTTTTTTTTTTTTTTTTTTTTTTTTTTTTTTTTTTTTTTTTTTTTTTTTGCAGTACTGAGGGTTGAACCCAGGGCCTCTTGCTTGCATGCTTTGCAAGTGCTGTATCACTGAGCTGCACTCAGCCCATTTATTTTATTTTTTGTAAAAGGGTCTTGATAAATTACACAGACTGCCTCTGGTCTCGAACTTGCTATCCTCCTGCCTCTGCCTCCCGAGTCACTGGGATTATAGGTGTGCACCACCACACCCTGCTTTTAGATGCATTTTTATCTGGACAACTAAAGGTAGTTCACCTGTATAACAAATTTGATGGTGCCTGTAGATAGGTTATTTGCCTTAGGCTGTGAAATAATGTCTACACATGTCACTCTACCTGCATTTTATTGAGAGCCTGCCCAGTTTTAATATGGAGGGGAATTAAAAGTGTTTAAATACTCAGAGAGTGAGTGGCGAAAAGTTCTTGGAGATTAGTTACCACATTGACTACAAAGGCAATATTATCTGTTCCAATTATTCCAAAGTAGGGTTGGTGCTATAAAATAGCAAATAATCAATGACTCACTACAGTACAATTATTTATCTTGGTCCCCTAACCTCCTAGAGTATGCTGAACATATGAGATGTTTATAGGTATCTATACTCCTAACATATATGTATATAAAACAGACAGTAAGAACATAGACTTCAATATCGGTTTGACTTGTTTTAGAATCCTGACTCTGCCAATTACTAGCTGTATAACTGACATAGTAGTGGATGCTGTAGATACAGCTTTAGTGCTAACAACATAAGGAAGAATAATAAGTAGGTATAAATTAGCTACTTCTCTTGCTTGTTGTAAAGAGTAAATAATATCATGCACTGAGAATGTTTAATATGAAGTTTCAAATGTAGTTGGTCTTTTAATCTATGGTAGCTTATTTTTGTTATATCTAAACAATGATTAAATGTCACAACAATATATATATATTTTTTTCTTCTTTTTCCTTTTTTTTATGGTACTAGTGGATGAACCCAGGATCTCCTGTTTGCATGCTTTCCAAGTACTGTACCACTGAGCTGCACCCACAGCCTTTTTTTTTTTTTTAACTTTCTTGGGACAAGGTCTTGCTAAATTACGCAGACTGCCCCTGATCTTGCACTTGTGATCCTCCTGCCTCTGCCTCCCGAGCTGCTGGGATTACAGGCATGTGCCACCACGCTGGGATAAAAATATAAATTTTACATAATAAAGGCAGTAAGCAAAAAATTTAACTTTAGACCAAGATCCATGGTGCATACCTATAATCCCAGAAACTCAGGAGGTGGATGTAGAAGGATCATAATTTCAAGGACAGAGACAGCCTGCATAACTTATTGAGAACCTGTCTCAAAGTAAAAATTTAAAAAATGAGAGGGAGAAGGACTAGGGGTGCATCTCAATGGTAGAGTGACTAGCATGCACAAGGCCTTGGCTCAACCCCTAAGTACTACCAAAAAACCCAGTAATTTTATTTTCATTTTAATGGAATTTTATTTCTATTTCAAGGCTCTGTTATACAAGTGTGACTTTATCCCAGTCAATACAAGAAAATTATAGTAAAATTTGGCCCTTCCCACCTTTTCCCCCAGGTAGAGATTAACAATATGGTTTGAAAAAAAAAAAGTCTCAGATAACTCTGGAAATATTAGAGAGTAGAGAAATCTATGTTAGTGTTCCCAAACACATCCTAAGAAATGAAATTCCCAATTTTCCTGCCCCTAGCATGTGGTACACTTGGGCCAAAGGTCCTGAACTTTTACCAGTTACCTTCTGGTCCCACAGTGATTTGGAGACAGTGAATGTTTTCCATGTTCCAGGGAAAATCAAGGAAGCAGCAAAAAACAAAGAGAAAACAGACAAGGAGAAACCTTAGTTTCACTGTATTGAAATAGTTATCTTCAAGGATTGTATTTTAATAGAGAGCTGAAAGCTGGAGACCCTCCCTCACCTTATTCTAAACCACAACTAGAGCTACCATGAACCAAAAGTAGCATAAGGTGTTAAGCTGATGGAAACTATAATTCTTTCTTCCACTGGAATAATATTTCAGAAAATAATTTTCATTCAATTATGGAAAGAATGGTATATTTTATATTGAATTTCTTGCTTAGATTTATATCAGGTACATATGAATCTGAAAAAAGTAATTATAAATGTTTTCCCTCTCTTTTTTATCAGAAAATGTTATAGTTCTTATTATCTGCTATAAAATCTTATCACCACCCTATCATAAAATCAATTTAAAGAATTTTTCTCATTGTTAAATATATTAGCTTGTGGGTATAACTGGGAATGCACAAAATTGAACATTCTAAATTATTTCCATGTATGACTATATGACACTGAATATGAGGTTTCAATCTCTGGTTTTATTTTTGTTTGCCTTTTTTTTGTTTTGTTTGTTTGTTTGTTTCTGAGGTGGGTTAATGAATTATCAGAAAATAAAATTTAGAATGTAGCAATAGAATGTTAGTCACAGAAGTAGAGAACACTTATACACAGGATATCAAAACTTCTTGGAGCCTATGGAGATCTCCCTGGCAGTTGCTCAACAGCCCATTTGCAAATATGAAGGACAATGATATTCACTTCTAATGAGTTTTCATTTGTCTTGTTATGGCGTGGGACTTGAGATCTCAAAACAATTGGGCCACTGTGACTTAATACATCATTTTCTCTTGTTTTCCAAGTAGCATAGGGTTGCATTTATACAGTGTCATGTCAAACTTCATAAATCAACCTCCTTGGAAGAGGATAAACAGTCACCTAACAAAAAGCATGTGGACAAATGTTTGAGCTGGCAAGTCACAGCTCACTGAGCAGCCTTCCCCAAAGCATCTACCTCAGCTCCTGTCAGCAACTTGCCCAGAACATGCTGCATTTCATGACTGCTTTCATCAGACTTTCCCAGGCTGATGACATGCAATCAAACCTTCAAAAACAAACCAATGAGTTC
Source organism: Pedetes capensis (assembly GCA_007922755.1). NCBI lineage: Eukaryota > Metazoa > Chordata > Mammalia > Rodentia > Pedetidae > Pedetes > Pedetes capensis. The sequence goes on from VMDO01018361.1 coordinate 25,908, forward strand.
CTTTACTTCCAAGGTCTTTGTTCTTCTCTGGCAATTGGTGACAATGCATCTGGTACCTTACAAATAGTGTGGCATGGCCAAGCCCTATGTGTGTTTTGTTTCAATGCTTCACTGAACAGAATCGAATATAATTTTTCTAAGTCAGTGTGTGTCTTATGTAGTAATATTGGAAAACAGCACTTTTTACAGTCACAGTATATTTAATTATTAGGAAAGGGCAGAAGGAAATGTTGACCTGATCATGAAAGTACAGTCACCATGTAACCTTCCCACAGTGGAAAAAGGGCTGCTGGTTGAATTGTGCTCTGTCAGATAGGTTCATATATCTATTTGGCTATCAGGATAAGATCAAATTTACTTCAATTAAAATTTCAGGATTACAGAAGTGGAAATAATCTGAGGACTCCTCAATATTTGCCAACACACACTATATATTCCTTAGTGATTAATGGATACTCTATACCTTAGAACTAATCCACAGTAAATTGAGGGTTTTGTTAAGACTTTAAAGCTACTGATTTTGACATTTTGCTTTTAATATGAAGTTCAATGGCTTTTCTGGGAAACATCAGATTTAGAAGCCAGCCTTATTTATATTTCAATCTCTCAAACAGTGCATCTCCATGATTCTGTGTAAATTCCCATTATATACCTACAAGTTTAAATATGGTATAATGAAAAAAAAAAGCCATTGAAAACCTTATGAGGATTGCTATGAGTCGCATTGAATTCCAGAGCACCTAACAAGAGCAACAACAGCTAAGTTGAACAATAATAACAGCCACATGTAAGGGCCTTGGTCCTATGTTTTAATCTAAAGATTACCAATTTGATGCCATCTCAAAGGACAGAGTTTTCTTCAAGAGGATCAGAAATACCCTAGGATGAAATGTTATGTTTTTCTTTCTTGAGAATTTAATGGTGAGACATAAGAAACAATTATAGATAACATGTGTGTAGCTGCATGCCAAATCCCCACATGCCTGTCAGCTTGTCATACTGTGGGGGCTTGTATATTGCTGTGATGCTGGAAGCTATGCCACTGGTATATTAGGTAGCAGCAGGGCTACCCATTGTGGACAGTTTTCACCTAAGCTTCCAGACTAAGATAGACTAGGGAGAAGGACCCAGCAGCATACTCTTGAAATAATTAGCCATTAAAAACTCTGTGAGTAGCAGAGAAGCACTGTTAAATATAGTGTCAGCCCCCCAGGCTGGAAGGCATTCGAGAAAAGATTGGAGAAGAATTACCTCCTCAAAGTAGAATGACCTTAGTGCCTTAGTGACAGGACTGGAGTAAAGCCCTGAGGACCTCCTTTTGCTGATTTGGCACCACTCAAAATGAGAAGAAACATACTGGCTGCAACAATGGGCCCAAACATAAAAAGATCATGTGCTTGATGTTGCTGTTGTTGGGTATTGTTTTATTCTGTGCTACAAAGTGTCAGTATGAGTCACATCCAACTCAATGGCACTTGACAACAACATATGCCAAGTACTTTTCTAAGGGGCTTGTGGGTCTTATTTTTAAATTATTCATAATGCCCTCTTGTTTTGTTCTTAGGTGTCGGATCCAACTCATAAGGACCCGATGTACAACAGAAGAAACACTACCTGACACTGTGCCATGCTTGTCAATATGTCAGTGCTTCTTTGCTATTCATAGGGTTTTCTATGGATGATTGTTTTGGGAGTGGGTTGCTAGGTCCTTCTCTCAATCCTACAGTACCTGGTATTCCCAGGCAGTCTTCCATCAAAGGACTAACCAGGCCCAACCATGCTTAGCTTTTGAGATCAGACAGAATCGGATGCCAAGGTGGAATGGCTGTAGATAATACCATCTAGAGAAAATACCAATATATCCATTTTAAAAGAAATAGAGATTTAATAGGTCTAATTTATTTGTCAAAATTTACACCGATAGTAAACAATGGAACCAAAATTCAAACTTAATATGCCTGCCTGGTTCTTGAATGTTTAATAATATGCATTAGAGTTGTCTACAACCAGTCAAAGGATCATTTCATTTTACTGTAAAAAGAGCAGAGTGAGGATCAGCTCCTGAAATGGCAGAGTGAAGAAAATATTGAATTCAATCTCTCTCTAAAATAGTGAATATATAGGCAAAACAACTGAAACCAACTGTTTCATCATTCTGGCTTTGAGCCAAAGCCAGAGAACAAATTGAAAAGTTGCTTCTCCAAAACAGTCTACTGAACTTGAGGTCATGAATACTTTACAATGGGACCATTCCACTTGTACTCAAGTGTACTCACTTGAGTACACACAAAGAAATACACATCTGGAAACATCATAGTCAAAGACAAAGAAAAATCTTGACAGTAGCAAAAGAAAAATGATATCACATAGAAGAAATCTTCAAGATTAAAAGCTAATATCATCAAGTACCACAGAATACAGAAAACGGTTGAAAGATCTGCAGTGTTGACAAGAAAGACTATCAACTAAGGTAGACTCTCCTTCAAAAGAAAGGAAAAATTAAACTTTTCCAGGTAAACGAGATAAATTTATCACTAGTAGATTTACCCTATAAGAAAGAGACTCAAAAAGGCCAAACTGACAGGATGATAATAAATAACTTAAGTTCACCTGAAGAAATAAACAACATTAGTGAAGGTAGCTACTTATGAAAATATACTAGAAAAAAAGTGTATTTGTGTGTCTAACATTTATCCATTTTAAATAATACATAAAGTATTAACTATAAAAATATTGGAGCGATTATAAATACAAAGACATAATATCTGTGGAAATTGTTCAAAAAAGAGGAAAAAAATGTGGATTCAAGTTAACATTAGTATACAAAAATGTAAAAATGGACAGCAAGCAAATAAAAACCAATCAGCATCATTAGCTAATACAGAAATGCAAATAAAATCATAAAAATATAACACTTCATAATTACTGTAGGTACTAAGACCCAAAGAGGACAGATAATAATGTGTTAGTTAAAATGTAGAGAAGTTAGTGCTCCAATCCATTGCAAATAAGTATATAAAATATATAATTTTCTTTTAAAAATGATATTTTTTCAAAATATCAAGCATAGTTTATGAGGCAGAAATTTTGCTTCTCAGTATATGCCTAGAAGAAATGAAAATATGTACAAATAAAAATTGTACACAAATTTTCATAACAGCATTATTCATAATAATCAGAAATACAAACAACCAAAATATCTACCAACCGATAAATGCATAAACAAATGTGTTTTGTCCATTCAATGGAATAATATTTGGCAACAAAAAAGAAAATATAGTTCTGAAACTGGGAACAATAATGCTGAACCTTGCAAATATTATGCTTCAGAAAGAAGCCAAACAGAATATATGATATATTATATGATTGCCTTTATATGAAAGATCTAGAATAGGCAAATATGTAGAGCTAGGAGGTAGATTAGTGATTTTCTGTTGATTGAGTAGAAGAAATGAAGAGTGAGTATTTATTGCCTCTGCATTTCATTGTCTGTTGAAAATATTCTAAAATCACATTGCAATGGTGATGTCACATCTCTACATTGAAAAATAATAACTTTAGACATGGATGAATTTTATGTTACATTAGATATATCTTAAGAAATTGTTATTTTATGTATTTATGGAGAGAGAGAGATATGGGGACAATTGAACAGCAAGAACAAAGAATACAGATGAGATAGACTTTTCTGGGAGTTGGCAGTCAGTTTGGAGATTATAAACAAGCACAATAGCCAAGAGAAAACTTTTAAAATTATTAAATCTCCTATATTTGTGGAACATCTAGTAGAAAAAACTCGTAAGAATCATTTCCATAATTGATAATTCTATATTTTCAGTCAGAACATTTGACAAATGCAGATAAGGACATCAGAATTCTCTGGAATTAATATGTTAGCAGAATTGCAAGGATTATTTTTCCATTTGTACATAGAATGTTTGAGACTTAGATTATTGTATGCACAAAAGATAAGTGGTAACAATGTATAACAAAAATAAAGAGGATATGGAGAACATGGAAGAATCACTTCTACTAAGTCCTAGTTGATTAAATTTTTTAATTATTGTAGTAAAATTAAACAAAATGTAGTTTTAAAAAGTTTTCATATCACTGAACACAGAGTCAAGAGATAGAAAATGAATGCAGAGACATTTATTTATTATTACTGTTATTACTTAACAAGTGAGGCTTTGTACGAGAAAAAGTATTGTGTATTTGTGTGTGTTATGTGTTTATATATGTGTGTATGTGTATATGTGTGTTATGTGTGTGTTTATGGACACATACACATATGATTTAGTATTTAGGCATATTTCATCTTAAAATACAAACTCAAACATGTCTGTAAGAATGAAAATAATAAGTAACAAAGAAATAAAGAAAAAAACTCATGTGAGTGGTCCATAGCTAAAAATTATAGTAAACATTCTAGTTTCCTTCTCCTTTTTCTTTTTCTTTTTTTAATAGTACAGGTGGATGAAGCAAGCTATAATCTGAACATAATGGTGCCCTTGCATGGCTCTGTATTTTCTGACTATGGGTGTCCTGTCATACAAGTATACTGTATATCACCTAGTACTTTCAAATAAAGACTCACCTTAGCTACTAAGAAACTAATAAAGCTTTGATGGTTATAATGAATCCTTGAATCCTGTGTGAGTTACTGAATGGATATAGGCATTTCGATTACCTTTTTTCCAAGATAGTACAGAGGAGCATTCACTCACTAAATGGGAATTACATTCTTAGCACCTACAAAATATTTTTCTAAATAGTATTAAAATGACATATTTCTCAGCAGACATTATCAAAACTTTTGCCTTTTTATTTAAAAAGGACTTTAAAATAGTTTTTTCATTTCACTTGAAAATATAGAAGTCATTAATTATAAAAATAAAAAAGCAACTAATTTAACAAAACAAGTGCAAAGTAAAAAAGAGGTGATATTCAAAGAATTGTGGCAGTAAAACTTCCAGAGGGAACTATTTTGTCTTTTTCTTTCCTGAAAACTGACTTCCTGTCTTTATTAGGAATAATTTCCTGATAATACTACTGTAATAATAATAATAACTGAGAAATGATACTGTTTTTCCCTCTGTCACTCCAATTTCAGTTATCAGACTAAATTCTTGGTTTTAGTAATATTCCCTTTTACGCTTATCTTGAAAAGTGATAATTGTACAGGTAATATAACTATGCCGGATGGATATATAGGTTGGATTCAGGTATTGTTTTAGAAATAAGAACTTAAGCCAAAATCTCTTTCTAGGTTCTTTGACATTTTCTCCTGTGTAGGAATGAGTCATAATCTTAATTTTCCTTTGTTCATCCATTAATTTATGCAATGTATATTGTCAGATCTCAGAAGCAAAGCGGGATTGGGCCTGGTTAGTACTTGGATGAGAGACTGCCTGGGAACACCAGGTGCTGTAGGCTTGGGAGGCAGACCCAGCAAACCACTCCCCAAAATCAATCCACCATTGAAAACCCTCTGAATAGCAGAAAAGCATGACAATAGTGTTTCACCTGTTGTACATAGGATCACTATGAGTCAGACACTGACAAGACAGCACCTAACAAAAACAACAACAACAAATTTATTAACCCCACTGTATGTGCCAAGTCCTGTGACAGGTGCTGAAGATATGAAATAGAACAAATGAATATGACATGGTCTTATGAAGTTTAAATTCTTGCAATTTCAGATATTAAAGAAATAAAGTTATGATAAGTGATATGAAATATATTCACAGGATATTATATGACAATATAGAATATAAAGTTCAAGGGAAACAAATGTTTTCATAGATGAATGTAATAGCAGCACTAAGATGAAAAAGAAATGAGAGAGGAGAGATCTGAGATCTAACTGGGAAATTTGAAAGAAAATTTTTTGGAATGGGAATGGTGTAGATAGAAGGAAAGAGAATATGGATCAAGGTACTATCACTTAAAGCAAGCGTAGTGACAAATATGATAAACTTATATTTGTATCTGAGGTGTTTGAGGTATGACAAAGTTGGGGAATCAGAGTCCAGACAATCAGAAGATATTTGTACATGCAGGCCTGAAGCACAGGAGAGATTCTGGACTACAAAAATATTAGAGTTACCATCAAGGAAACTGGAACCAGAAGAATGTATTAATTCACTCAAGATGAATGAACAAGCCAGGCATGGTGGTGCATGCCAGAGGCATGCCGCATAACTTAGAGAGATCTGTATCAAAATGAAAAGTAAACCATGGGCTTAGGGTGCAGTTTAGTGGTAGAGTGATTGCAAAGCAAACATGAGGCCCTGGGTTCAATTTTCCCATAACACACACACACACAAAATGATTGAACAAAATGACTTACCCTCAGAAACTGGCAAAATTGAATGAAAGGCAGATGTAGAAAAGGTTCCACAGGAGGTAGGAAAGAATCCTAAAGACACTGAAGTCCTGAAAGCCCAACAAATAGTGTGTTCTAGGAAGAGATCAATTGCTTGTGTTGCTAACAATGAACAAAATTACAGGGAATGAGTTACGAGTTGTGTTCATTAGCATTGGTACATTATCAAAGCAACTGGGAAAACACTGCAGACCTATGAAGTAAAGTACATTTTATCTTGGATTCCCAAAACTCATCCTAGACCACTGTACTTAAAGTACTTCTCTTACCTCTTTACATCTTTGTAAATCAAGAAACTCTTTGCTATGTTAAAGCCTTTGAAAATTATATTTTGCTCTTTTTCAAATTCACACTTTTAAAGAGTTTATCACCCTATTGACTTTAAATATTTTATTATTTATACTTATTTATTTATTTATTTATTTTGTAGTATGAGGGGGCTGAACCCAGGTCCTTGCACATACTTTCCAAGTACTCTACCACTAAGCTGTATGTACTCCTGGCCTTTTTTCACTTTTTTTTTCTTGAGTCAGTGTCTTACTAAATTATACAGGTTGCCTCTGGTCTTGAACTTTAGATCCTCCTGCCTCCATCTCCTGAATCTCTCTGGGATTACAAAAATGCACCATCACACCTGGTAGTTCTTTGTATTTAATGTTTTAATTATTTGTCTATAACAGTTGCTTTCAGTATTTCACCAGTGTCTAAATTACATTTTCAAAATGTAAACACATTCTGAAAATTTTCAGCCACCAACAAAAGAGAGAGAGAGAGAGAGAGAGAGAGAGAGAGAAAAAATTCTGCCAACCTACAAAACTTATTTACTGAGACAAAGTGTTACCCTTTAAATACATAAATGAGACCATTAAAAATCCAGCTTTAAATGTGCCTCAAGCTTCCCATCAAAATTGGAAGAGAACTCTTAGCTCTGGCTAAAAAGCCCTGGTAGTGTACATCGTCTCTACCTGCCTCAACTCCATTGGCTCCTACTTCCCCTCACTCTTCCCCTCTAAGCACACTACTTTCTCTCAGTTCTTAAAATACCCCAAGTTTATTTCTCTTTTCAAATCTTTAAAATTAAGAAGGCTTTCTAGCTTTTTTCACTCAGGTCTCAGATCAAATAATACCTTCTCAAATGATAACTTATTTACTTTTCTTAGAACTTTACTTCACTATTATTTTCTTGATGATTGGCCTCCCCACCAGAATGAAGTTCCATTAGGATTGAAGGTTCATTTTTTTCATTGCTATAGTACAAGACCCTTTCACTTGAAGTTTGCAGTTGTTTCTTCAATGAATCAATCAATCAATGAGAATATGGAATTACTAATCAAATGGAAGGAATATTTTTGTTACATAAGAGATTGGAACATTTTTGGTACTATTGGAAAGCAGCCAATGATTGAGGACTGGTTCAATGAATACAAGAGAGAAATGAAAATTGAAAGAATAAAAATCCTTGAAATTTTTAAAATAACACTATTCTCTATAGTAACCTACCCTTTCTATTTCATATAAGCTACACATACTTGCTTTAAGATGATATTTTTCCAAACCCTGCAGTACCAATTTTAAGAAAACAATTGCATTTTTGAAATATACTATTCTTAAGAGGAAAAGAATTCAAGAAAAACCAGTGCTTAAAATGAGGTCAATAAGGAAGACAATTTCACAATCCTTCACTTGCCCTAGTACACGTTATTCAGCATGAAGCAAATGGGACCAACAGAATAAGACAGGAGCTTCAGAGAAAGTTATTTCTCCAATTTTCAAGAACTGAAATGTGTAGGTATATTTCTTTGGTGGACTTTGTGAACCTCTCACATCAGAACATTTCAAAAGTCTCATTATTATACTGTAGCTAAACTTAAAGACTACAAAATGACTCCAAGCTTTCTTTAAAAAATATACACACATACATACGCAAGTGTATGCATGCATTTATATAAACGTGTATGCATGTATCACCTACATCATGATTAAATGTATATAAAAACAGATGCAATGGAATGAAAAGGCCTAAAGGATAGCTTATATTTAGAAGATAAATCAAATGAATAATTAATTTCCATGCCTACATATTTGTAGATAATTACCTGACTTCAGTCTTACCTATTCACATCATAAACCCAAATTTAGTCTTCTAAAATACAAACTGAATCCATGTTACAAATTGATTTCCACCCTCCATTGCCTAAAATACTTCATTGATTCAACAGAATTGATTTACCATGCCCCCAGAACTCCCAAACTTACTCTTCCTTCTCAATTTTACCTAACCATGTATCTTATGTTCTAAGCATGCTAAACTGTTTACATTATTTGAGATAAACTATCTAATCATGTCTCTGAGCTTTAAGACATGTGATTCCTATTCTCTGCATCCTAAAGACCTGGCAATTCACCCCCAAGAAACAATCAGCCATTGAACACCCTATGAATAGCAGAGAAAGCACTAACAGTACTGTTTTGCCTATTGTACCTAGGGTCGCTATGAGTCAGACACTGACTCAATGACACCTAACAACAACAACAAAGTTTCAGATGCCCTTCTCTTCCATGATTTCTGTGGCACTCTGAAACTCTACCACTAAAATCATCAAATTTTCTTGTAATTGTTGGGATACTTCCCTAAGAGGCAGTGCATTATGATGGAATTTGGAGACTTAGTTACCAAGTATAGTTTCACTAAGTATTTGATGTGTATGTTTGAGTAAATTATATAGATTTTTTCAGTCTCCATTTCTTCCTCTGAATAGTGGGATTAAAAATCCTCAAAGCATTAATGTGATGCATTGTTTGTCACAGAAGATGGCAGGTAAAAATGCATTTCATGACAACTCAATCCATATTAGTCCAGATACCTGCATTCTATAAAGGTGACATAAAATTTCTGGGATATAATCGTTCTGTTTTATGTGTCTCTGCATTCTAACATTTGACACATATTGAAACATAACAGATTTCACTGAATGATACAAGATAGTGAGATTATTTGTCATAAATACAACAATGTGATAAGAAATTGAAATTTCTTAGACTATTGTCATAACAAGCTTCAAATTTTACTTCATTACACAGACATATGTAGTGTTTAAAACAGAAATTTTGACATACCAACAGGGGATCTGGTTAAGATGATGGACTGGAAGCAACTATCCTTTAACCAGGTAAGAAGACAGAGCTGTGAATATTCTATAAAGTGTCTATTCAGAGTGGAGATCTGGAAAGTACTTTAAATTAATGGAAAATGAATTGTGCTATGACATTAGATCAAAAGCAGTAAACTTTTAGGACATAGAAGTGGAACCAGCAAGGTGCCACTTTAGAGGTATCCACTCCAGGCAAGCAGTGGTGAGTATGTAGGGAGAACCTCTATCCATGTGGAGGAGTTGGGGCACAGACCTTGATACACATGAAGAAAAGATTTCATCATAAGCTTTTGGGAGCTAATTCATGGACCAGACAGCTGCAGCTAATATGCAAGTGAACTCTCTGAGAAAAGTGATGCAAGGAAGAAGACTGGGGTTCTATCCGAACCTTCCCTGAAGGGGAAATACATACACCAGTGCAGGTAACTGGGGCACACCTAAAAGGCTGAGCAAAACAGCAAACAGGCTAGTCTGACCTAGGAACAGGTGCTGCAGGATCATGTAGCCAACACTTCTATATGTAAGACAAAGGGTTGTTGTTGTTACATGCCATTGAGTCAGTATCTGACTCATAACAAGCCTACATACAGCAGGAGAAACACTATTGTCAGGGCTTCTCTGCTGTTTATAGGGTTCTCAATGGTGGATTGATTTTGGGGAGTGGGTTGCAGGATCTGTCTGTCAAGCCTAGAACTCGTGATATTCCCAGGTGTTCTCCCATCCAAGTACTGACCAGACGTAGCTTCCAAGATCTGGCGATCAGATGCCACAGGACTACTCCTGCAGGCTGGACAAAGGGTAGCCATTTTTTTCCCACTCCTCCCAACAGCTTAGGGCAGTTAAGGAGCTGTTGCCAAAAGGGACTCAGGACAATGCCCATTTAAGTAAACAATCCCAGAGCCTAGCTGAGAGACACCCTGAGAAGCTGGAAAGTTCCTGGTGGACATAGAGAGTGCCCTGAATTGGGCATATCTAATTAAACCATCACAGAGGTCAGCTACCAGTGGCTCTGAGATACTGGGAGCTGCTGTGAGTACTCCAACAACTTGGAAACACCAGGACTCATATCTTCTGCTAGGGCAATGAGGTCTCAGAGGAGACTGGTCTGGTCTGGAGCTGGGAAGTGAAACCTAAATGCACACAGTGAGGGCTCTGGACAAACCTAGCCCAGCCTTATAGGATGTGGATAGAGTGTCCACAGAGGGCACTACACTTAGGGACCTGGCAGGAAGCCTGACAGTTTATGAGTCAGAGGGACAAGAATTGAACTGCCTTATGAATGGGTTGAGGGACCTTGACAGCACACACTCTCTCTGAGATCTGAGATGCACAGAAGTAGGAAATATGGGCTGAGACAGTTGTTTGAAAACATCCAGAAAGACAGAGGAAGATTTAAGGAACCGAATGAATGTCACATAGTCCGAATTAATGAATGTCAGTTGAGTTGTTTGGCATTGTTGCTTTCCTTTCCTTTTATTTTTTTCCTGCATATGTTGAGTGGTTCTATTTTTTATCTACATTTATTTGTTTGATTGTTTTAATTATCATCATCATCATCACCCTCATCTTCTTCTTCTTCTTCATCATCATCGTGAAATTTTTGTAGGCTTCTGAAGAGTTATTTAATTCTGATAGTCTCTTGCTACTTTTCCCCTATACCAATTTACCTCTCCTTCTATGTCTGTAGACTTTGAAACATTTTGCAATTAACTTCACTACCATAATATCAAATGAGTAGTTGGTTTAGTTACACTAGTCAATCAATATCTCCCAAATTTATTTGTCAAAGACAATAGTGGACTTCCTACACCCTTTCATTGGCTAGACTGTCCATCCAGAACAGTGGAAAAGCCTCAACATTAAAATACATAAAACATGAAAGGTCCAATTGGATGGGAAGTCCCAATGAGCCAAAACACTTCAATAGATAATTTTTAATATAAACAAATTCTGAAACATGTCAGAAAAAGAAATTAGGAATCTACGTATAAATATATTGAAGTATCTCAAGGGCACAACAATGAAAGCAATTGAAATGCTGGACAAAAAGTATCCAACTTAGAAGAAAAGTTTAGCAAAGAAGTCAAGATCCTGAGGAAGAATCAACAGAAATGTTGGAATTAAAAAACAAAATAAATCAAATAAATATTACAGTAGAATTTCCAGTGTTCGGAATGTACAAAGCCAAACATAGGATTTTAGATACTGAATAAAATGTTTGAAAATTAAATGCAGGAAAACACTATACAAGCATGTGGGAACCAAAATAAAATAAATAAGATAAAATAAAATAAAATAAAATAAAACCGGAGTAGCAAAACTTATTTCTGACAATGTAAATTTCAATCCCAAATGAGTCAGGAGAGACAAAGATAGTCAATACATATTAGTAAAAGGAAGAGTCAACCAGGAACCCATATTGATACTTAATATTTAGATTCACCAAATATACATGCACCTACCTTCATAAAACAAATTTTATTGTAGATAAAGGAACACATCAGGACAAGTACAATAATTACGGGAGATTTTAATACTCCATTTTCTTCAAGAGACAGATGGTAAAAGCAAATATTCAACAGAGAAATGATGGACTTAAACAGCACCATAGACCAACTGGATTATACAGATGTCCACAGAATATTCCATCCATCAGATATAGAATACATATTCTTCTCAGAACCATATAGAACTTATTCTAAAATAGACTTTACTTCAATTCACAAAAATGACCTGAACAAATATAAAAAATATCGAAACCACTCCATATGCCTCCAAATCACCATATCACTCCAAACCACAATGGAAGAAAACTAAAATTCAAAGCATGAAAAAATTCAGATATATTACAAAATACATTGAGACTAAATAAGACACTTCTGAATTATCAGTGGATCATCAAAGAGATAAGAGAGAAATTAAAATGGCCCTACAATCAAACGAGGATGAAAACACATCCTACAAAAATTTATGGAATACAGCAAAGGCAGTTCTAGAAGGCAGTTCATAACCATGAGTGCCTTCATCAGTAAGTTATGGAAGGCCCAATTAAATAATTTAATGACACAACTTAAGGTACTAGCAGGCTAACAATCCAACCACAAAAGGAGCATACACAAATAAACTATCAAGATCAAGGCAGAAATTAGCAAAGAAGAAACTAAAAGGACAATACAAAGAATTAATGAAACTAAGAGCTGGTGTTTCTAAAAGATCAACAAAATTGGCGTTCCCTTGACCAGAGTCACCAAAAGAGAAAAGGCCCAAATTAAAAAATCAGAGATGACAACGGAGGTATAATGATGGAGAGAAATGAAATCAAGATCATCAGATATTTCTTTAAGAAACTGTACTCCGACAAAAACCCAAAATACAGAAGAAATCGATAAATTCCTTAACATGTATGAGTTACCAAAACTAATCCTGCAGGACACAAAATATTAAACAGACCAATTCCACCAAATTAGAGACAGTAATAAAAAACCTCCCTCCCAACAAAGAAAAGCCCAGGTCCTAACAGGTTCACAACTGAATTCTACCAAAATTTCAAAGGAAGATTGAAACCTTTTCTCCTCAATTTCATAAAATAGGAAAAGACGGAATATTTCCAAACCCATTCTATGTAGTCAGTATCACCCTGATACCAGAGAAAGATTCTGCAAAGAAAGAGAACTATAGACTAATTTCCCTGATGAGCTTGAGTAAAAAATTCCACCATAAAATTCTAGCAAAGCAACTTCAGCAACGCATAAAAAAGATCATATATCATGATCAGATGGACTTCACTCAATAGATACAAGGCTGCTTCAGCATACAAAAATCAATTAATATAATTTAACATATCAAGAGACTTGCAGACAGAAATCATATGATCAACTCAGTTTATATAAAGAAGGCTTTTGGCAAAGTGCAACACCATTTCATGATAAAAGTCCTGAAGAAATTGGATGTAGTAGGAAGTTATTTCTACAGCATAAAGGACATTTATGACAAGCTAACGTCATATTAAATGGGGAAAAATTGAAAGCATTCCCTCTAAGATGAAGAACATGACAAGGATGATCACTCTTTCCTGTATTATTCAATATTGTAATTGAAGTCTAGCCAGAGCAAAGAGGCAAGAGAAATAAATAAAAGAAACACAGATAGGGAAAGAAGATGTCAAATTATCCTTATTCACAGATAACATAACACTGTAGCTAAAGGACCCCAGAAATTCCACTAGAAATATCTTAGAGCTACCTAGCTCCTTCAGTAAAGTAGCAGGATTCAAAATTAACTCTCAGAAATCAATAACCTTCCTTTGCACCAGTAGTGAACAGGAAAAGAAAGAAAGAAAACAAAAATCCCATCCACAATGCTGTTATTGTTAGATGCCATCAAGTCAGCTCTGACTTGTAGTGATCCTATGTACAACAGAATGAAACATTCCTCAATTCTGTGCCAGGCACATGATCTTTTTATGTTTAAACCCACTGTGGCAGACACTGTATCAATCTGCTAGTTGAGGGTCATTCTTTTTTTCATTGACCTGCCACTCTCCCAAACATGATATCCTTCACCAAGGATTGGTACTTCATGACTACATGTCCAAAACATGGAAGATGCAGTCTAGCCATCCTTGTTTGCAAGGATAACTCTGGTTGCACTTCTTCTAGGATGGATTTGTTGGTTCTTTTGGCATATTCAATATTCATCTCTAGCACCATAATTCAAAAGCATCCATTCTTTTCCTATCTTCCTTATTCAATGTCCAGTTTTCACAACTGTATGATGTGACTGAAAATGCCATGGCATGAAGGAGGCACATTTTCATCTTCAATGTGACATCTTCACTTTAATCTTTAAAGAGGTCTTTTACAGTGGCTTTTCTTAATTCAATGCATGTTTTGATTTCTTGACTGCTGCTTCCATGGGTGTTGGTTGTAGTAACAAGTAAAGGAAAATCTTGGACAGCCTCAATTATTTCTCCATTTATCAAGAATTTGCATATTGACCCAGTTGTAAAGATTTTTCATTTTTTGATATTTAGACATAATCCATACTGAGGGTTTTCTTTGATCTTCATCAGTAAATTTTTCAAATCTTCCTCACTTTCAGCAGAGTTGTATCATTTACATAATACGTGTTGTTAATGAGTCTTCTTCCAATCCTGATCCCATATTCTCCTTCATACACTCTAGCTTCTTAGATTATTTGCTCAGCATAGAGATTGAAGAGGTACAGTGAATGGATACAGCCCTGATGAACACTTTCCTTAACTTTAAACCAGGAAGTGTTTCCTTGTTCTGTTTGAACAACTGCTTCCTTTTCCATGTACAGATTCCTCATGAGTGCAATTAAGTGATCTCTTATTCCAATTTTTTGCAATCTTATCTATAACTTCTTTTTTATTGGAAATTTTTAATGTATACCTTAATGTGATTTATTCTGACATGTTTTACATTGGGACACTTCCATATGTGCATTTTGTTGTACATTATTCATATGGGTTCCCCCTAACCCTCTTGTGCACTTCCTCCCCCCGTCTCATCCTCTTGTCAAAGACTTCTCTACCATTTACTTGTCTTTTTATGGTAATATTCTTCTATGTATCCTTGGATTCCAGTTCTGTTTAAGATAGAAACTTTTTCTGTAGTGAATTTTCTTTTTACCTTGTCAGAACTATTACATGCATTTTCTAGACCATCTATAATATCACCATTCTTAGGTTTTTATTCTTTTATTATGATCTGACCTTGGTATAGGATATTTTCCTTCTTATAATTTTGATTCAGCTCCCACATATGAGTGAGAAAATGTGGGGTTTCTTTTTCTGAGCTTGTGTTTGTTCACTTAAAATAATTTTCTCCAATTCCATCCATTTTGCTGCGAATGACCTTATTTCATTTTTCTTGATTGCTGAGTAGTATTCCATTGTGTATATGTATCATAGTTTTTTTATCCATTCTTCTGTTGGTGGGCACTTTGGTTGATTTCATATCCTTGCTATTGTGAAAAGTGCTGCATTGAACATGGAGATGCAGGTATCTCTGTGGTATGATGATCCATCGCCCTTTGGGTAAATTCCCAGCAGTGTTATAGTTGGGTCATATGGTAGATCTATTTTCAGTTTTTTAAGATACCTATATACTGATTTCCACAGTGGTTGGACCAATTTACAGCTCCACCAACGATGTGTGTTCCCTTTTCCCTGCAACCTCGCCAGCATTTGTTCTTATTTGTTTTATTGATCTTGGCCATTCTTACTGGTGTAAGGTGAAATCTCAGAGTTGTTTTAATTTGCATTTCCCTAATGGCTAGGGATATTGAGCATTTTTTCATCTGTTTCATGGCTTTACAGAACTCTTCACTTGAGAACTATCTACTCAGTTCCTTTGCCTATTTATGTATTGGGTTATTTGTTTTTTGCTGAGTTTTTTCTTGAGTACTTTATAAATTGTAGTAATTAGACCTTTGTCTGATGTATAGGATGTCAAGATTTTTTCCCAGTCTCTGGGGGTTTCCTTGACTGTTAATTGTTTCTTTTGTTGTACAGAAGCTTTGTAATTTCACGTAATCCCATTTATCTATTCTTGTTGCAATGTCTTGAGCAATTGGAGTCCTATTAAGGAAATACTTTCCTATGCCTATATGATGGAATGTATTGCCTATCTTGTCTTCTATAAGTTCTAAAGTTTCTGGTTTTATGTTGAGGTCTTTTACCCATTTTGAGTTAACACTCATGCATATTGAGAGATTCGGGTCAGTTTTCATTTTTCTGCATGTGGATGACCATGTTTCCCAGCAGCATGTATTGAAAAGGCTATCCTTTTTCCAGTTTATTTGCTTTGTTCCTTTGTCGAAAATAATTTGGCTATAGGTGGGTTGAGGTATTTCTGGATCTTCTATTCTGTTCCAGATGTCTTTGGGCCTATTTTTCTGC
>VMDO01018362.1:0-25614 GCA_007922755.1 Pedetes capensis
AAAAAAAAAGGAGGAAATAAAATTTCAAGCTTGAAGATACATTGTGAATTGTCACCATGCCAAGGAAATGCTAGTTTTTAATTTGAACAGCAGGATTAACTTTCGTATTAAGAAATGTAAAACAAAATCTTTCTTAATCAGCTTTCAGCTGCAACTGACCGGATTTGTTCACTTCAAGAAGAACAGCAGCAACTAAGAGAACAAAATGAATTAATTCGTGAAAGAAGTGAAAAGAGAGTAGAGGTGAGAACTTGATCTTACAGTTGGGTTGCACATTTCTCATTCAGACTCAGTATTGAGCTTGTAAAGTTTTTCCTTGGTATCTGTGGGTGATTGGGTACAGGACCCTCCCCCAGGATACCAAAACCCACAGATGCTCTCATCTCTTACATAAAATGGCATTATACTTGCATA
The DNA here is from genome assembly GCA_007922755.1 of Pedetes capensis. Classification (NCBI taxonomy): domain Eukaryota; kingdom Metazoa; phylum Chordata; class Mammalia; order Rodentia; family Pedetidae; genus Pedetes; species Pedetes capensis. The sequence goes on from VMDO01018362.1 coordinate 415, forward strand.
CTGCCTACACACATCCTCCTGGATACTTTAAATCATCCCTAGATTATTCACAGTACCTAGTACCATGTAAACACTATGTAAACTGCTATTATACTCTGTTTTTTAGAGAATAATAGCAAGAAGAAAATCTGTACATATTCATTGCAGAAGAGGTTTCTTTCTGTTTGTTTTTGTATTTTCAAATATTTCCACCTGTGGTTGGTGCATCTGCTAATGCAGAAGCTGCGGATACCAGGGCCATAGTTTAATAACAACCCAGTCACAAAAATGGGCTGAAAGTTGCATTGTTTGGTGTTAGAAAGTACCTCCTGCTTCTGTCCCAACCTATGTCACTCAAACCACTTGGACTCCAGAATTCTACTTCATTCTTACCTTCTGCTCACATGCTGAGTCCTCTGTAGTGCCATCCCTGGTGGTGACCTGATGGCCATGAGTGGGCTTAGGCCCTCCTCCCTTTGTACTTCCATAGCCCTTTGTACATCCTCCATCACCGAATCCTGTATTGGTTTGGAGAATTGCTTGCTGGCTGGCTGGCAACTCGGTCTCACCTGACAACCTAAGGGTAGAAACTATATCTGATTGACAACTAAATCCATCTAGTGCTAAATAAAAACATAGTCAATAAATAATGAATGATTGAATGAGAGCCTTTCCCACCAAGGACTATTATCCTGTTTCAAAGAAAACTAAATATAAATTGTTACATGAATGTCATTTTGCTTTTCAAAAACCTGTTGGCTTGCTGTCATCCTTCATCTTTCAAGGTCTGATTTTTTTTTTTTTTTTTTTTTCCAGTACTGGGTATTGAACCTCACGCGTGCATGCTTTGCAAGTGCTGGGCCACTGAGCTGCACCCCCAGCCCATTTTTTTACTTTTTGAGACAAGGTCTCGCTAAATTACACAGACTGCCTGTGGTCTCCAACTTGGGATCCTCCTGCCTTTGCCTCTTATGTCTCTGGGATTACAGGCATGAGCTACCACGCCCAGCAAGTTCTGATATCTTTAATAATTTAACCATTTTTACACACACACAAAGAATTTAACCTTTCTCTATTCTGCTTAAAAGGTAGAAATTATCCTACATTTTTAAATATTGTGGTATATTTCTTGGTGCATTGCAGCTATTTTGCTCTCCATAAACAAACTGTTCTTCTCCTTGTTCTTTTATTTTATTTATTTATTTTATTTTATTTATTTATTTATTTATTTTTGGTACTGGGGATCGAACCCTGGGCTTTGCACCTGCTAGGCTAGCGCTCTACCACTGAGCTAAATCTCCAGCCCTGCTTGTTCTTATTTGATATAGATAACAAAACAAGACACCAAAGTTGAGCTGGAGACTTACAAGCAGACCCGGCAAGGCCTGGATGAAATGTACAGTGACGTGTGGAAGCAGCTGAAGGAGGAGAAGAAAGCGCGACTGGTGGGTGTGAGCCGAATGTCTACAAAGAGACCTGTAGCCCTCCGCGTTCAGTCTGTGCCGGTTCACGGGTGTGCCTAAGCCTGTCGACACTTCATGTCAGAGGCTTACAGTGACAGCCCACTTGTCACATGTATCTTGTTCTTGTTTTACCAACTTTTTGTACAGGTTGCTGTCAGAGCAGATTTATGATTTCTTTGACAATCCCATCCTCTCAGTCACAACCTCTGACCTGTTTATTGCCACTCTGTCACTGACCAAAATTCTTTGTCCCACCTAGCTTTAGTTCTTCACTTCCTTGAGCAAATGTCAGGCAACGTGCCCTGAGTTATTCAGGGCAGAAGGACATTTCAGAATGGTTGCACCTTTGTTGCCATAAACTTAGCAAATCCTTCTAGAAATGGTGACATCACAGCCTCAGGTCCCCCTCCAGCACTCAGACAGAAGCAGACATTCCTTGAGACTGTGGATTCTGATCCCTGGGTTTGGAGAACCTGACTGCTAGAACTCTAGGCTCATATTGCCAGGTTCACTGTCTGTTGACTTGACACAGAGGCAGTGAGAGAAAGGGGGCACATCATCTAGTTAAGCTCCACACAGACCCTTCTCAGTCTCCCGAGCCTCTTTTGATCTGCAGTTTGTCTTTTAGTCATTGCCCCAAGACACAACCTCAGTTAAAAGCATTTCTGTAATCTTTAAGAGCATTTTCCTTGTAAATATTCTTGAAAGGAACTAGAGAAAGAATTGGAGCTACAAATTGGAATGAAAACTGAGATGGAAATTGCTATGAAGTTACTGGAAAAGGACACCCACGAGAAGCAGGACACACTCGTCGCCCTCCGCCAGCAGCTGGAAGAAGTCAAAGCAATTAACTTACAGATGTTTCACAAAGTTCAGGTGGGACTTGGCTTCGTGTCCAGCTCATAGCCTGGTTTCCCACAGCTTTCCTCTCACTGCCTCTTCATCTGTATCATCCTTCCTGCAGAAGGAGCGCATAGACATATCTGTGAGCACCTGGTTCTTAGCCCTCTTAGGTTACTGCATTTATTTGTTTATTTGTTTATTTATTTTTGAGGTACAGGGGCATTGAACCCAGGGCTTTGCACATACTTTGTAAGTGCTCTTTTGCTGGGCTCCACCCCCAGCCCATTTTTAATTTTTCTTATTTGGAAACAAGGTCTCACTAAATTGCATAGGCTGCCTCGGGCCTTGAACTTGCGATCTTCCTGCCTTAGCCTCCCCAGTGCTGGGATTACAGTCATGTGCCACCACAACTGGCTTTATCGCATTTATTTTACTTGATCCTCAGCAACAATCCCTGAGAAATGGGGTAGGATTGGGGCTGGGGGGTTAATAAGGCAGAACCAAGTGACTCAATCACATGCCACTGGTGGTGTAGCTGAGCAGAACTGAAAACTGAGCCATCCTGTCTTTTAAATCTGCACCTGAACTTTGTCATGCTGTCACTATCTCCCCACTGTCTGTTTTCTTCCAGTTCAGTGACTCAGATGTGTAACCAAGAGATGGAGCAGGGACTTAAGGACTGCGTTTAGTGTTGTGTTAGCAAACCTTGCCTTGAAGTTATGCTTACTCAGTCTCCCAGGCCACATAGCTCACCATTTGCCTCTCTGGTGTCATTTCTGAGGAGTCTCGGGAAACTAGCCGAGAAAGCGTCAAGATCTTGAGAAATAGCATCTAAAAATTGTACAGCTTCCCTCCCAGGTGTAGCCAGAAGGGCATCATTCTGTGTCCTACTCAAAACATTTTTTTAAACTTGCGGTTCCTATATTATTGCTACACCAGACACTCATTTTCCACAGACCTGGCTTCACTCTTGCTTCCTGTCACATGTTGTTGTTAGGTGCCATTGAGTCGTGTCTAACTCATAGTGACCCTCATAGGGTTTTCAATGGCTGATTGTTTTGGGATTGCCTTGGGAGTGGATTGCCAAGCCCTTCTCCTTCCAGTCACATGTATGTCTACAATAATGTGAGGCCAATACTAAGAAACTGCATGGTTTGTTCTGCCTTTTCTTTATATTATTACAGAATCAGTATTATAACCAAACTATCAACCATTCCCCCTGTCTTTTTGGCAACTGTTACATAATGTGTTTTAACAGCAACAATGGAAAATTTGAAGTCAGACAAATGAGGAAAGGAGAGTAATAATTGCAGCCTTTTGAAAAATCATCTGTTTTAATATTTTCATGTTTTCTGGTCTGGATCCATATATAGACATAATGTTAACTAGTGTGTTGCGGGGAAGCTGGTGTATTAATTTCGCAGACTGTTTTAAAATATGAAAGTTTGAAGAGAATAGTCCAAGGTAAACATTTCAGTTTAGCACAATTGCTCCCCACAGTCATCCAGGGACCCAGGTTGGCCACTCTCATTGTCACCATTCCTGCCAGTGGAGGGGAAGAGAAAAGAGGAAGTCCAGATCGCAGGACTTCCCGGCTAACAGTGAGACAGGAGTTGCATCCATTGCTTCCAGTGGTTCTGGGGGAAAGGGTTAGTCACCATGGCCCTTGGCTTCCTGCAGATGTTGTCTTTCCTGGGCTACATGCCAGATGAAGGAGAGAAGATTTGTTGGTAGACACATAATTGTCTCTTCCACAGCTGGCTCTACAGGAGCTGCTGTGAGGTTCCATTGGGTCCCTGCATCCTCCCCACGGGCCACAACCCCCAGCTGATAGGCAGCCATCTCTGACAGGCCATGTGACCTACAAGCTGGAAGGCAGCCATCCTGCCACGTTAGCCTGTTACATCCAGCGTGGGACAATAGACCACAAACAAGCCCCATGCAATAGAAGAGCTTGTTTGGGAAAAGTGAAGAAGAGGAAAGACAGAGCAATCTCCGGTGCCTAGTGGTCTCTCACCTTAGGCAGGAACTATGAAGGCAACAGTGCCATGCCTGCCCGGACTCTCATTCCTTTGCATCTCTCCTTGCAAACCAGCAAACTCCTGCCTAGGGTCTTCTCTTCTCTTCTCCCAGCCTGTTCAGACATCAGGGACAGCCAAAACCGACCTGGGAGCATGCTGGCTCTTTCCAGCCACTCCCTACAGCGCCAGCAGTATTAGCATGTACTCTGCCCTCCAAGTTTGACCGAGTGATGGTTTACCAACTGCTTTACCATAACTAACAATGATTACCAACTTTCCTGCTTGTCACATCTGCCTTGACAGCACCAAGGCAGTCTTCAGAATCCCTGTGCATGTTATGAGATCCAGGCTCCTTTGTTCCTCCTGGGATGGTACCCATATGTTTGCTTACCACATCCTTCTTCCCCTTGGGGCTTCAGATGCACCAGTTGAACTCATTGCATTCCTCTTCCAAGTCTGCCACAACAGAAATACTTCTCTGGTTTTCTCATTTCCTTTGTCCCTCCTTCCCTCCTCCCATCTTCTTTCCCAGAGGCCAACATTCTCAAGCATTTATCTTTTTTTATTTCTTTCTCAATATGTGCATTTTATTGATGCTTAATAATCATCTAACAATAATAATAATAGTACACAATGTAATATTTCAGTACACACATACAGTGCATAATGATCTGGTCAGAGTAATAGGCATATCCATCACATTTACCCTTTTATTCTTATTTGTCCTTTGGAAACATGTTCTGTCATTTTGGATATGTGAATTTTAATTCCCTTGAGTGGTATTATGCTGTGGTCTCATTCTATTTCTTACTTTTCCCCCCTTAGCACCACATTCATTGGTGCATTTTGTTTGTTTGTTTGTTTGTTTATTTGCAGTACTAGGGGTTGAACCCAGAGCCTTGCACATGCTGGGCAAGTGTTTTGCCACTGAGCTGCATCCCCAGTCACTTTTTAATTTTATTTATTTATTTTTGTTTGTTTTTTCCTTTTTGTAGGACTGCATAATTGAGCCGAAGGCCTCCCACATTCCACATAATTGTTCTACCACTGAGCCACACTCCCAGCCCTCCCACCCCCCACCCCCCACCTCCCGTATTTTAAATTTTGAGGCAAAGTCTCACCAAGTTACACAGGCTGCCTCTGGCCTCAAAGTCAAGATTATCCTGCCTCAGCCTCCCAAGGTGCTGGGATTCCAAGCATATCCCACAGCACCAGGCTTCATCTGTACATTTTTCTAAGTTGTTGTGGTAGTGGTTAGGTGCTGATGAGTTGAGCACTCAGTTGTGAATTTATGTACAGCAGAACAAAACACTCCCTAATTCTGTGCCAGGCATACAATCTTTGTTGTAGTTAAGCCCATTGTTGCAGTCACTGTGTCAATCCATGTAGTTGAGGGTTTTCCTTTTTTCACTGACCTGCTACTCTCCCAAACATGATGTCCTTCTCCAGGGATTGGTCCCTCCTAAAAACATGTCCGAAATATGTAAGATGCAGTCTGGCTTGTGCACTGCAACCTTGACTTGCCCTTACCCCCAAGATGCGCAGTTTTTCTCCACTCCATCAGCACAAGCAAGCCTTTGGGGCTAGTTTACTTCTATTCCCTTTGGACCTGGGATAATTTCTCCGACATGCATAACGTGGGGTGGGATTGCTGGCCAGACCCTTCCTTTATGTTCTTTTGCATAAGCCCAGACAAGTTGCCTTCTGCAAGGGCTGTACCAGTAGATGCTCTGATTGGCAACATCTGTGGACCTGTGTGTATATAATATTTATTTTTCGATTTAGGAATCGATTTGACACATGCCTTGAAATGTTTGTTAGCCATTTATGTTTTCTTTTTGTGATTTGCCTGTGCATATTTTTTGTTCTCTTTTTTGAGTGTCCTATCTTCTCCTTGTTGATTAGCAGTAAGTTGACCTATACTCTAAATATTAGTTTCTTCTTAATTTGCATATTGTAGACATCTTCTCCCAGGCCAACATCTAGTAACTTTTAAGTCCTTATCATTGATGTAGCCAAATATGTTGACTTTTCACATTATGATTTGCAAAGTTGGGGTTTTACTTAAGTACTACTTTCTCATGCCTAGATGTCAGATGGTCTACACTAGTTTTAACTGTCACATTTAGGTTTTGGTGGATTGGTTTTCCTTTGGTCTGTTGTTTGTTTTGCAGTATTGGGGATCAACCCAGGGCGTTGCACCCAGCCCCACCCCTCATTTGCTCTGCAGCCTTCAGCCCATTGCTTTCTCTTCCTGAGCCTCCTCCTCTGGATGGAAACAGCAGGGCTGGTGACCCCACCCTTGGGAGCCCTGTTGGGTCAGATGAAACTGACAGGTGTGCCTGTCCTTGGGGTTGGCTTGGGAACACTTAGTCTGTCCTGACCCTGGTAGGCAGACCCCAGTACCTCTCTCTTTGTCCTTCTTACTATTGACAGAGCTGAGAGACTTGACCCAGTGTGCCCTCCAGGACTCTAGGGAAGAGCAGCAATTAATGAAATACTCCTTGAAAGTGGTAAAAAGTGCCAGGTTGTAACACCAAGCAGGCACGGGGGAGGGCTGGGCAGCATGCACACCCCTTTGCTTGCTTTTGTAGAATGCAGAGAGCAGTTTACAGCAGAAGAATGACGCCATCACATCTTTTGAAGGAAAAACCAATCAAGTGATGTCCAGCATGAAACAAATGGAAGAAAGGTAATCACTTCCCTGGGCACTTGTCCATCCCTGGATGGTGCTGGACCTTCCCTGACCTTCAGGCCACTCAAAGCCCTTCTCTGAAGCACAGACTGGTTGGATTGTCAGCGAGTTTAGGGGTGCTGTGCCCCAACATTACTGCCTACCCTGAAGAGTTCCCCTTCTGGGGACCGCCACTCAGGGTTGACGCTGGGTCCTTGGCTCTTGCAAAGAAGAGGGTTTTTTTGTTTTTTTTCCCCCCCAGTACTGGGGGATTGAACGCAGGTCCTCATGCTTGCTTCGCAAGTGCTCTACCACTGAGCTGCATTCCCAGAACATTTTTTACTTTTTGTTTTGAGACAAGGTATCACTAAGTTATGCAAGCTGCCTGCGTCTGGCCTCAAACTTGTGATCCTCAGGCCTCCGCCTCCCAAGTCACTGGGATTACAGGTATGTGCCGCCATGCCCAACTGCAAAAAAAAAAAAAAAAATTTAGGATGAGTCAGAGAGAGAAGCAGTTTGAAGTTTATTAGGTAAAGGAAAGTAATAGTACACACTTCAGAGCGAGTGCAGGTGTCTAGACAGAGGTGCCCCTGGGGTCTTCATAACAGGTATATGTATGATTTTGGGCTTTTGAAGTTACATTGCTCAATGGAGGACCAGCTGATGTCTGGTATTGATTTACAGATTGGGGAAGGAGCATTGTTAAAATGCCTAGATTGGGATAGTCAAGGAAGTTCCTACAATATCTAGTGTCAAGGAAATAACCTATGTCTGTTACCCTAATTATAGTCTATAATCTGGTTTGGTGAAATTCTCAGAGAAGCAATGGTTTCTATGCAGGAAGTTCTCACAGCAACTTTTCTTTTAGCTGTATTGGAATTCTTGGCTGCTAAGGCTCAGACCAGATCCCAGAGGGAGAAGCCCTTTCCTTCCCAAGTCCCCACATTTTTCCATGTCTTTCTATCCTGCCTCAGGGTGACTGTCCTTCCTCAGACCCATAATCTTGCCAAACAAAAGGGCAGAATGCAGCAGCCTAGCCTCAGCAGTGTTGAGGTCGTCAACCTTTGGGCCACTGCCTCAGATTGTCCTCTCCGGGGTTGGAACTGTACAGTTAGTGGCTTGTCACTATCACATTTAAATATCAAGTTAGCAGTGGAACAGAATATTGAGTCCAAAAACAGACCTACACAAATATGGCCAGCTGCTTCTTATAAAGGTGCTGGTGCAATTCAGTGGAGAAAAGATGGTCTTTTCAATCCATAACATTGGAACAATTGGGCATCTCTATGTAAAACAATAAACCTCAATCTACACCTCATACCTTACACAATTAATTCAAAATGGCTGGGCAAGTTGGCGCACACCTGTAATCCCAGCGACTGGGGAGGCGGAGGCAGGAGGATCGCAGGTTCGAGACCAGAGGCAGTCTGTGTAATTTAGCAAGACCCTGTCTCAAAAAGTAAAAAAATGGGCTGGAGGTGGCAGCTCAGTGGTCCAACACTTGCACAGCATGCAAGCATGAGGCTCTGGGTTCAACCCCCAGTACCACCAAAAAAAAATTTCAAAATGAATCATAAATTTCAATGTAAACCCAGGCATGGCACACACCTGTAAACCCAGCACTCAAGAGACTGAAGCAGGAGGCAGATCAGTTTGAAACCAGCCAGGGCTACATAGGGAGACTTTGTCTTTAAAATAAAACAAAAGAAAAGAAGAAACAAACAACAACAAAAATTCAATGTAAAACTAAAAACTATAAAACTTTTAGGAATAAACATAGGAGAAAATCCATGACCTTACTGTTGGCAAAGAGATCTTTTTCTTAGATATAACATGAAAGTAGTCCCTAAGAGAAAACTTAGTAAATTGGACTTCATCAGAATTTTAAACTTTTGTTCTATGAAAGACACAGCTGAGAAAATAAAAAGGAGAAAATTGTAGGTCACATATCTGACAGAGAACTTGTATCAAGAATAAAGAAATCTCAAAACTCAACTCAGATAATTTAATACAAAAACAGGCAAAAAATGCTGGGCATGGTAGTACACACCTATAATCCCAGCACTCAAGAGGCTGAGGCAGGAGGATTGACATGAGTTCCAGGTGAGCTTGGTCTACAGGGAGAGACCCTGTCTCAAAAAAAAAAATAAGGCAAAAGCTGGGAATGGAGGTGTGCACCTGTAATCTCAGAGCTCAGGGAGCTGAGGCAGGAGGATCACAAGTTTGAGGCCAGCCTGGAGTACACAGGGACATCCTATCAGAAAGAAAAGGAAGGAAGGAAGGGAGGAGAGAGAGAAGAAAGAAAGAAAAAGGGGAAAAAAGCAAAAGACTTGAACATACATTTCACCAATGAGGTCATATGGACAACAAGTAAGTACATGAAAAGATGCATCATTATCCATTAGAGAAGTGCACGCTCAAATGATGAGATCCCACCCTATATATGCCTTTTATCTTTTTTTTTTTTTTTTTTTTTTTCCTTTTCCTAATGTTGTCCAGGCAGGCCTTAAACTCCTGGGCTCAGCCGGGCGCAGTGGCACACGCCTGTAATCCCAGCGGCTTGGGAGGCAGAGACAGGAGGATCATAAGTTCGAGACCAGAGGCAGTCTGCATAATTTAGTGAAACCCTGTCTCAAAAAATGAAAAAATGGGCTGGGGGTGCAGCTCAGTGGTCCAGCACTTGCAGAGCATGCAAGCGCAAGGCCCTAGTTTTAACCCCAAGTACCGCAAAAAGAAAGAAAGAAAGAAAGAAAACTCCTGGGCTCAAGCAATATAGCAGCCACAGCCTCCCAAGTAGCTGGAATTACCAGAGTGTGTTACCACACCTCACTAATTTTTCTTTTTTTGAAATGACAGTACCAAGTGCTGGTGAGGTCCCATGGCAGCTGAAATCTTTTATATTGCTGGTGGTGGTGGTATTAGGTGTCATCAAATTGGGTCTAACTCATAGTGACCCTCAGAGGGTTTTCATTGGCTAATTGTTTTGGGATTGCCACATCCTTCTCTCATTTTTGCAGTGCTAGGGATCGAACCCAGGTCTTCAGAGAGTGCAGAGTAGCTCTCCACCAGCTGAGCCAAACCCCAGTGCTACATTATTAGTAGGCATGCTAAATGGCACAACCACTTTGGAAAACAGTTTCTTAAAAAACAAAACATTCTCTTTACCACATGACCCAGCAATCCCACTCATGGATATTTGCCAAAGAGAAATGAAACATACCCACACACACACAAGAAAACAGTACCTACATATTTATAGCAATTCTATTCATAATTACCAAAAACTAGAAGGAACCCCAGTGTCCTTTGTTGGATGAATAAACTGGTATATCTGTACAGTGAAATACAACCCCGCTATTAAGAGGAATGAACCATTAACCCGCACATACAAACAATTTGGTTTGATCTCAAAGACATTCTGAGGGGGAAAAGCCATTCTCATAATGTACAGTAAAGCATAATTCCATCTATGTCTTGAAGAAGACAAAGCCATCATGTCCTGGAACAGGTGATGGCAAGAAGGTGTGACTACAAGTGAGTTTATGGTGATGGAACTGTCCTTCACCCTAACAGTGATGTGCCTACATCTGTCCATGTGCTAGAACTCATGGAACTGCACACACACATCAGGTGCAGGGTGTGCTAGTTTTAAAATAAACTGAGCAGCAAGCTCAGTAGTGCCCAGCCACAGGCTCCGCTAGTGAAGAGGCTGAAGGTGGAGCATTGTGTGAGCCCAGAGGTTTGGGATCAGCTTGGTCAACATAGCAGACCCTGTCTCGAAAAGAGAAGAGAAATAAAGTGAAGCCAGCAAAATTCTCCCTTCCATTGCGGGAGCTGATCCTTTCCTCACACAGGTGGGGTCCAGGCTTATGTCTGTGTGGCCTCTAGGTTACAGCACTCTGAGAGGGCGAGGCAGGGGGCCGAGGAGCGGAGCCACAGGCTGCAACAGGAGCTCGGTGGGAGAGTCGGCGCCCTGCAGCTGCAGCTGACACACCTGCACGAGCAATGGTAGGGAGCTTCTCATCTCCAGGAGCTGGGGACAGCTGGCATTCAACCTTGAGGTCATCCCAAGGGCATAGATGCTAGGGAAAAACTGCCCCTAGTTCACAAACTGGGGAAACAGGCTTGGAAGGGTCCAGCCAGGTGTCCAGGCTGCTCAGCTGGTGAGAGGTAGGAGCCAGGATCCAGGCTGAGCTCGGCCTTACCTTGGTCATCCTGTGCCCCTGCCCTCCTATCTGGTGTCTGTCTTGGGCTTGCTGTGAACAGTGAGATAGACACTGGACTTCCTTGCTGCTCAGGTGGCCCCCTCAGAAGAGGCCGCTCCATGGGCAGAACCACCCAGTGGGTTTCTAGAGGCCCTAGTCTTTCATATGGAGCGCAGGTGCTCCTGGGGCAGAGGGGTGCCTGGCTTCACTGCCTTATTTGAAGTTTTTGTGTCTATGTGGCAATTCAGATGTTTTTCCCATTTCCTTTGGGGTGGATTGTGGAGCTCCATGAATATCTTCCATTGAAACTAACTACATTTTATTGGGAAAACAGCTCAAGTCTAGAGAAAGAGCTGAAATCAGAAAAGGAACAAAGACAAACTCTGCAGCGAGAATTAGAGCGGGAGAAAGACGCCTCCTCTCTGCTCCGAGCAGAGCTACAGCAAGTGGAAGGACTACAGAAGGTGAGGTGGCTGTCCTGGGAGAAGAGGCCCCTAGGCTTCTCCAGAAACTCCTACCTCTTTGCGTGGGGGGACCTAGGAGAAGGCAAAGGCAGACCGAGCCACTGAGCTGCCCAGATGCGCCGAGGTAGAGACTGTGAGAGTGAAACAGGCAGGCAGAGAGCAGCAAGGGAACCAAGCCTTGAGCAAGACGAGGGGGCAGCATAGCCTGGAAGGTAGGCAGCCCTTCCTCTGTAAACAGTCGGAAAGCTGGCGACCTGTGCGGAGCAGAAGCCAGGAGGACCCTGGGAGCATTGGCCAGCAGACGCCAGTGCACCCCTTCTCCCCAGAGCTTGGCCAGCCCCTAGGGAGCAGACAGCAGATCCTGAAATGAAACCTGGGTTAGACTGGAGCCTCTGTTTCCTCCTGGAGTGCCCTTGGTCCTGTGGAAGTGCCACCTCCCTTCAGGCGTGGCCTAGAGCGTGTGGCCTCAGAGAGCAAAAGCGGGGTGCTGGCCTGGCATCCCCACCTGGGTGCAGACCCAGACCTTGCAGGAAGCTCGAGGTCTGAGACACATCCTGCTGGAGGGCTCCACGCTCTGGCCGGAGCTGACCCCAGCCTGCCCTGCTGTGGCTTCCTGGGCTCCCTATGGCGGCCACTGCACCTGGGCCTGCCTTCCGTGGAGGGGTCTGTGAGGCTGTGCTGCCCATGCTAACAACTGCTGCCCTGCAGCTCCTGGCCTGGAGGCTCTTGGGCTTGCTCTCAGACAGGGCTTTGAGTTTCTGGAAAGGCAGGTTCCTCAAGAGCTGGCTGCATCAGGCTCAGAAGAGGAAGGAAGAAACAGGGCAGGAGGGGACCTCAGAAAGTCCTTTGTCACTGACCAGACCCCCTCGGTTCCACTCCAGAATACTTGTGTCCATATTGGAATTACACCCCCACACAACAGAAGGGGCCTGACATCACTAGCCAGCCACAGGATGGCCCTGCTGTGCCTTAACAAGCTTTGGTTCAGGCAGTGCCATGAGGTGGTAGAAGAGCTACCCAACACTCTGAGTCTCCCCGCTGCACCCCAAGACCCAAGTCATCTTTTGGGTCCCCATCCTGGCCTTGCCAACCTGCCATGTGCACTAACCCCAGATGACAGACGTGTTGTCCCATAGTGAGCCTCCTTCCCCACACAGGCCCGCACATGGTCTCTCAAGCCTCCAGTGGGTCTTGCCACTCTCAGGCCATGAATGAAGTGACAAGTCTTAGTAGTCATCACTTTGGTCACTTTCCCCAAAAAAAGCTTTTCAAGCTGGGCATGGTGGTGTATACCTGTAATCCCAGCAACTCAGGAGGCAGAGACAGGAGGATCATAAATTCAAGACCAGAGGCAGTCTGCATTATTTATAGCAAGACCCATCTCAAAAAGTAAAAAAATGGGCTGGGGGTGCAACTCAGTGGTACAGCACTTGCAGAACATGCAAGCTTGAGGCCCTGGGTTCAACCCCCAGTACCGCAAACAACAACAAAAAAGCTTTTCAGCATCAAACAAAAAGCCACATTTGCAACAGGCTTTCATGTCATTTTGGTAGGCTCATCTATATACTTTTGAGATAGCCATTTTTATCTATTTTATTATGTAATTATTTGTGATACTGGGGGACTGAACCCAGGGTGCCCCACCACTGACCTGTACCCTCGACCTTCCATTTTTTTAATTTTTTGAGACAGAGTCTAAGTTACACAGGTTGCCTCTGGCCTCGAACTCAATCCTTCTGCCTCCCAAGTTGTAGGATTATAGGCATGCGCCACTGCACCCAGGCCAGGGCAGCTGTTTTTGTAAATGTGGCTTTTTGTTCAACACTGAAAAAGCTCTTTTTTGAGAAACGTCTGTCCTTAATAGAACCTCTGGCAGGCAAAGCCCTACTCGCCCTCTGTGGGTAACTGTTTTCAGTGTGCCTTGTGAATGTCACCATTTCTTTTCCCCAACCAAGAGCAGCTCTGGTAGCACTGACCCTCCAGTTGCACAGGCCTGATAAATAAGCTGCTGTGAAGTAATCCACCAAAGAACCCTGTCTTATATGACATCAATGCAACCAAACTGCATTTTGCTCTTGTAAAACTTTGATTTGCTTTTTGCTCTGATTAGTAAACCTTAAAAAATATATCGAACTTAAAATTGTGTCCAATGTCTGGTTTGTCCATTTTAGGAGCTGCAGGAGCTGCAGGAGGAAAAGGCAGAGCTCCAGAAGGTCTGTGAGGAGCAGGAGCAAGCCCTGCAGGAGATGGGGCTGCACCTCAGCCAGTAAGAGCCTCGGCTTCACCCGCCTCACTGCTGCCACCACAGGCCTGCAGGCCTTCTCTCCATGGGCAGCCTCACACCAGCCCAGTCTCCCCACCTCCACTCCCAAGTCTGTTTCCTGTTGTGAGAGGGATGCAGGGCCAAGCCAGGCGTGGTGGTGCACGCTGGTAATCCCAGCTCTGGGAGGCTGAGGCAGGAGCATCAATGCAAGTTCCAGAAGGAAAAAAAAAAGGAAAAAAAAAAAAAAAAGGAGGCAGGGCCATTTGGGAGGCCTCCCAGGAAGTCAGGCTTGGGGTTTCTGCCAACCACATGAAGGTGTTAATCAGCTACTGGGTAACTAGTTCATTGAGCTCTTCTTTTATAGTGACCAGGCACTCCTGCTCACTAACAGCATCATGGCCCTGCGGAAGTGGGTTGGTAATGGGAGGTTGGTGGGTGAACCTGCAGGCAAGCCAGAGGGAACAGGGCTGGTGTGAGAAAGGAGGCCCACCCACCTTCCAAAGAACAGTGACCAGCCCTGGGGTCCCCCAGAAGCTGTCTCCCTGTTGGCTAGTGCTAGGGAAGCAGAGCCCCTGGTAGTTCTGCCCCACCTGATTTGACAGCTCCCCTCCCTAGTGTCCCAGTCCACTCCTGGCCCTAGGAGGAGGTCGCCCATCAGATTGTGGAGCTGTAATTATTGCACTTGCGAACACCATATGTAGCTTTTACTCCCAAGTCAGGACTCTTGGTTGCAAGTAACGGAAGCCATGAGGATTCAGTCTCTGCCTCCCCTCTGCTAGGGCCTGGGCCCCAGGGCACAATGGCTGCCAGCAGGCTTCTCTTTCTGCAGAGCTCCCCAGACATGTGAAGTGGACCCGCTGCTCCCCCAAGTCTTCTACCAGTGGTTGACACAAGCCCCTGACCACAGCCACGGGGGCTCCCATTGCCTCTGTGGTGTGGTTTGGATGCATGTAGCCAGAAAAGGTCTGGATTGGAACCAGGAGGATAGTGAGCTGGGAACACTCAAGCAGTGAAGATGGCGGCCTGGGATTTTTCCTCTGTCTGCACTGTGGGAAGGTCTCCTGCTATTGAGAAAATAAGAAAGTCCTCTGGCTCTGGTGGGAATGTGCTCTGCCCACCCCAAGATGCAGATGCAGAGGCTGCTGTCCACCATCCTCACCCAGCCCCAGGTCTTCTGGATGAGCTCTGGGCTGCTACTCAGCCACTTCCCTCCCCGAGCCCTACCTGCCACCCTCTCTGAGTGCCCCACACTACCTTATCCCAGCCTAGGACTTGCCATGCTCTGACCTCTGCCCTCCCCTGAGGGCAGTTCCTTGAGCAAGGCCAAGTCAAGTGTCTGTCCCTGTGCTAGGAACACAGGCCAGCTATTAGGGCACCACAGGAGCACTGGCCAGAAGCAGCCATGGAGCCTGAGGCCAGCTAGGTGGGTTCCTGTGGTATCAGTGGGGGTGGATCTGCACTCTCATAATGGACAGTGCTCATGCTCCTAGTGGTCCCCACACCTCAAGGGTGTGCCAGTGCTACTGCTGGGCCTAGCTGCAGAATCCCAGCCCAAGGCGCTTGGTCTGCACACCCCTCACAGCCAAGGTGTGTGGCTGTGGCAAAGGCAGGCACAGGAAACCCAGCCAGCTGCCTTCGTGCTTTCTCCCCATCCCTTCTCCCCGCAAGCCCATGCCAGGCCTACCCTCAGATCCCACTGCCAACTGCAGAGTTTCCAGCTTCCGCATCTTGGGTAGACCTGGGTGCTTCTCAGGTTGTTTTCCAGAGGTCTGTGTGGTCAGGCCTGTCCATCTGGGCAGCCTCAGATCCTGCTGGTCTGCTGGCTATGTTTGCAGCAGGACTAGGGAGAGGAGGGGCTTCCTGCAGATCTTTAGTTAAGATCATGGAGTGCTGAGCCAGGTGTGATGGCGCACGCCTGTAATCCCAGCGGCTTGGGAGGCGGAGACGGGAATTTCACAAGTTCGAGACCAGAGGCAGTCTGCGTAATTTAACGAGACCTTATCTCAAAAAAAGTAAGAAAAATGGGCTGACAGTGCAGCTCAGTGGTCCAGCACTTGCAGAAGCATGCAAGCGCAAGGCCCTGGGTTCAACCCCCAGTACCACAAAAAAAAAAAAAAAAAAAAGATCATGGAGTGTTTTCTAAATGCCCAGAAGCCCACTTTCCTAATCCCTTAGTCTGGCCTGTCTCCCTAATGACAATGTAGACGAATCTCAGCTTTTAAGAAATGCTCAGACCATCCCTCCAAGTCGCAAATGCAGAGTTGTAAGATTGAGTGGTGCCAATTTAAGCCATGTTCAGTCCTGTCTCTTATGTGAACAACTGAGGAACTGCTCTTACTCTGTGGGATGGAGAACATGTGGGGCCCTCCAAGCCTGCCACTTGCAGACAGAGCAGGCAGCAGGAACCTGAGTCAGAGAGAAGCCTGGGGATTGAGGTTCCTGCAGGGGGAGCAACAGAGCCCCTGCCCCCCACTATAACCACATCACCTGCAGGGATAGCTGCAGGGATAGCCTAGGCTTCTGTAGTGTTCACTATTTTTTTCTTGTGGTACTTACAGGTTGAACCCAGGTCCTCACATACACTTTACAAGTGCTCTCCCACCCTCAGCCCCTTTTTCATATTTTGAAAGAGGGTCTTGCTAAATTATACGGGCTGCCTCTGGCCTTGAACCTGGGATCCTCCTGTCTCAGCCTCCTGAGTCACTGGAATTATAGGCGAGAGCCACTGCACCCGTCTGCATTCACAATTTTAAATGATTGTGACCACTTCAAAATGTTTCCAAATCCTTGCAGGCTAAACGGTCTGTTCTTGGGCCAAATCTGGCCCTACGCTTAGCCTGAGACTTCAGCAGACCCATGAGCCAGTGTGATAAGGTGACTGTGGGTTACAGAGGCTGAAAGCATTTTAAAACTCATGGTACGGTTCTCTTCACTTCCTAGTCCTAGGACCTGCAGTTAGCTTGGGTATATTCTCTTATTGCTATAAAATAGTCCCTTGTTTATCTATTTATTTATTTACTTTTTAGGTCCAAGCTAAAGATGGAAGACATAAAAGAAGTAAATAAGGCACTGAAGGTATTATTTACTTATTAGCAACATCTCTATCCATGTCTGTGAGCTGTGCGTGTATTCTGTGCTTTCTTATGTGGCCCCAACAGCGGGGTGGGAACAGCTGAGGCAGTGTTTGGGCTCTGTGCGCTTGACTGAGGTGGTGCTGACAGATGGGTGGCATGTGACCCAGCCTTTTGGTTGCAGTTGGCCTAGATGATAGGTGCCCTAAGGGAGGAAGGAAAGGTGACAGAGCAAGCTAGGCCCTTCCCTCCAAGTGAAGGGCCAGAGACTGAGCCCACAGCAGGAGCCACTCAACCCAAGTCCTGAACTGAGCTAAGTTTCCGGACCACTTTGGAGAGGGCAGAATGACACATTCCACTTCAGGGAATGAACAAACAGGGAATGCATGTACCTGTGGGGTGGGGAGTGCAGGAGAGGAGGCAGACCTCCTGTCCCGGCCGCCACAGCCTGGCCTTCAGCGTGGCCCCTTCTTTTAGGAGCCTCACTGCCCTCAGCCTCCACCTGGCTGTAGCAGCTATGCAAAGGCAGGCCTCCTCCACCTAGTGCCTTTCCCAAGTCCACAGCAGGTCAGAGGCAGTCAGTTATCACAGCAACTTCCAACATCCTGGACTTCGGACCATTAGTTCATTTTCTCCTCAGGGCTGGGGAGGGAGCTCAGTGGCAAGCACTTGCCTAGCATACTCCAGGCCCTGGGTTCCATCTCCAGAACTGCAAGAGAAAGAAAAAAACATACCTGATCTTTCCTTATAGGTTGAAAGTCCCCTGGATATAATTGCCATGAGCGGCCTACCGTTATGTTTGCCCTGCACAGAACAGTGGCAGCAAACAGCTTGGAGCTGCCTGGAGCTCTCTGCTATAGGGGTGACACCTGAGCACGTGGCAGCCCTAAGGGCCTGCTCTTCTCTTCACTTGTGAGAAGCAGCATGTCATCCAGAGAGTTGTATCAACAGATGCCACAGGGCCAGAAATGTCAGCCTGCCACCCTTCAGGATACCCACCAAAGTCCCTAGGCTGAATAAATCACATGGTCTCATTTTTCCTGTAAAAGACTTCTGAAAAGTCATGTTCTAAAGTTTTGGTTGCCTAGTCCATAGTGGGGGGCTGGGATTTAGCTCAGTGGGTAGAGCGCTGCGGTCTCTGAGGCCCCGAGTTCAATTCCCAGCACCGCAAAAATGGGAGAAGGACCTGGCAATCCACTCCCAAGGCAATCCCGAAGCACTCAGCCATTGAAAACCCTATGAGGGTCGCTATGAGTTGGATACCGACTTGACGGCACCTAACAACAACAACAGTCCATAGTGGAGTGCAGGGGTCCATGTCACCCCTTTTGTCCTTTCCCCTTCATGCCAGTTAAGCTCATCACTGGACAGTGTCTCAGGCAAGGTTTGGGGCTGCAAGCACCAGAAGCTGGCTCTGGTGACGTCAGCCAAAGGGGACTTAGTGAAAGGGACTGGAAGAGCATCAGAGCGGAGAATTTGCCTTGAGGCCCGGCAGGCAGCCTGCGTAGCCCAGGACGCTGAGAGGGTAGGCACTGTCTGGACCACGTGAATGCCAGCTATAGGCATGTGGGAGGAAAGGCCTCAGTCCCATAGGGTCTGTCCAATGGAGAGAGCAGTGCCTCAGAAAGAAAGCAGGTACAACTAGGGCGGGACACTCCATGCAGCAGGAACACAGCTAAAGACTACCCATGAGGGCTGAGGCACACTGAAACTCAGGTGTTCTCTGCTCCTCAGGGACACACGTGGTTGAAAGATGATGAAGCAACGCACTGTAAGCAGTGTGAAAAGGAGTTCTCCATTTCTCGGAGGAAGGTAGGTGGGTGGCCCACCCTCTGCTGCCTCAAGTGATCACCATGCTGGGGCTCCCCTTCCCCCGGTTCCAAGGA
The DNA here is from genome assembly GCA_007922755.1 of Pedetes capensis. Lineage (NCBI taxonomy): Eukaryota > Metazoa > Chordata > Mammalia > Rodentia > Pedetidae > Pedetes > Pedetes capensis. Next base: position 19,284 of record VMDO01018362.1, read on the forward strand.
AAAGCTCTTGTCAGACCAGGCGTGGCATCATGACCATGCTTCCTGCTATGCTGCTGGGCAGCTGGCTTTCTGCTGCCTCCTCACTCTTGGAGCAGTCAGAGATCAGCACATTGCTGAGAGCTGGGATGCTTGTGGAGCTGCTCAGGTGAGTACACTGTGGAGAAGTCTCCGAAACAGGACCAGCATACACACCAGCATCCATGGGGAACCAACAACTCGCTGGTGACCTGGGTCGGGCACTTGCCTCCAGCCACCCCCGCCACCCCCAGGACAGAGGGGTAGACAGGACCTCTGAACTGCCTGAGAACAGCTGGGCAGGCACGGGTAGGGAAGGGGCTGCCACGCTGGGAGCTGAAGGGATGAGCACAGGAGAGGCCTGTGGCCTTGGGGATAAGACGACTCCTCACCTATGCCCCTCATTGCTGTCCATAGAAAGAGGCGGCCAAGGTTCCAAACTATAGTCAGTGTTTTGTGGTAGGTTCAGAGCTGGAAATGAGATGGGCATGCTGTGCCCGTTTGTAATCCCAGCAACTCTGGAGGCAGAGGCAGGAGGAACATGAGTTTGAGGCCAGAGGCAGCCTGTGCAGTTTAGTGAGACCCTGTCTCAAGATAAGAATTAACTTTTTAAAAAATGGGCTGGGGAGCCAGGTGCGGTGGCACACGCCTGTAATCCCAGTGGCTCAGGAGGCGGAGGCAGGAGGATCGCAAGTTCGAGGCCAGAGGCAGTCTGCGTAATTTAGCGAGACCCTGTCTCAAAAAGTAAAAAAATGGGCTGGGGGTGCAGCTCAGTGGTCCAGCACTTGCAGAGCATGCAAGCGCGAGGCTCTGGGTTCAACCCCCATTACCAGAAAAAAGAAATGGGCTGGGAGTACTGCCCAGTGGTAAAGCACTTGTAAAGTACATAAAGGGCCCTGATTCAATCCCCAATTTCCGCAAAAGTGGGGGGTGGAAATGACTCACATTTGTTTATAAGCCCCGCTAAGGTTGAGGCCATGCGGGCCTGGCTGCCCCCACATGAAGTCCAGTTCAGGCAAACTGGCCTGGTAAGTCTGCAGAACAAGAGGAGCAGAGGCAGCCCAGGCCCAAGTGGATGTCCCTCACAGGACCAAAGAACCCACCATACATGAGGTTCATGGTAGCTGAGTTGATGAAGTGGCCCCTTGCCACCTCACACACACACACAAATGTGGGGCTGGCTGCAAACCCTCGCGTCACCACTGGAACATGACCATTAGAGAATGAATCAGGTTCTCTATATCACAGGCATGGAGGGAGGGGAGTCTGACTGCCTTTGCCCTGTTCCCCAGCACCACTGCCGCAACTGTGGCCACATCTTCTGCAACACCTGCTCTAGCAGCGAGCTGGCCCTGCCATCCTACCCTAGGCCGGTGCGTGTGTGTGACAGCTGCCACACCCTGCTGCTGCAGCGCTGCTCCTCCACCACCTCCTGAGGCTGCCACTGTCCTGGGCACCATGCCAAACCCCAGCTCTCCAGAGGCCACGCCTGTCATCTCAAGGGAATCCAAAGGAAAGGATGTCACCACTGCTGGGCTGCTGGCACTCTGGAAGGCAGCAGATGAAGTGGCCTCCCTGCAGCCTGAATGGAACCAGTTCCTCTAGACTAACGCTTCTCTACCGATGACATCTCCAGCTTTGACTCCAATGTGGCATCATAATTTTGCGAGTCATTTTTCACTTTTCAAAGACTTATGCATTTTGAAGCAGTCGCACTAGTATGTAATCATTTTGTCTCTTCCCCAAATGCCCCCCCTCCACAGAAACTTTGGTCTGTGTGGTGCTACTGCCCCAGACTGCTTCAGCATCCAAGAGTTGCCACTCCACACCCTTGGGAACACCTGTCTGTAGCGCCGCGATAAAATATTTTTCATCTGGTGCACGCCAAGTGCTGCATCCACCAGAGTTGCAGCGCCCTCTTCTCCTCCCAGCTATCCCCCGAGGCTCAGTTGAGGCCTGGAGAGGAGGGCTCAGGCTGAACCAAGAACAGGCTCAAGGGTAAAGGACCTCAAGCCTGTCACCAAAAGTCAAGTTGGTCATCTAGATCAACTTACAATGGGAGGGCACTGCATCCTGACAAACCATTCTATGGTAATATAAGCCAAAAACGCTCTCAATACACTATGTCTAGAACACTCCTGTTAGCCTATAGATGGTGAGAGGTACCTAACAAAGCATATTTTATAATAAAGTGTTGGACTGTCTCAATTTATTTAAAGCTATACTGAAAAACAGTAATTGGGTGCTTTCACACCATTGTTAAAAGGGAAAAAATGGTAGCTGAAGCCACCAGAAGTCAGGACTATCCACATGAGTGGGACTTCATTAAGAGAGACCTGTGGAGAAGCAGCTGCCAGGTAAACATTTGAGGAATGTACCCTTTTGGAGACTATGAAGACTGCCTCCTGTAGAGCCCCACCTGTGTGTGTGCTCACACCCCAACGGAAGCAGGCCAAGTACTGCAACATTCAGACACCAGACAAGCCAATGTGTCCTCTGGGCCTCATGCTTTTCCACCATTCTAGACTAACATTTGCCCAAGACCCTCACCTGCAGGTCCTAGCAGTTGCCTGTCCCAGCTGCTGCCCTAAATGAATCCAAGCCTGGCTTTCCTTCCTGCCCAGCCCCTGGGTCAGCGCTGGTTCTGACACTTGTACTATACTCATGACTGAAACCAGATTTTCACAGCTGTGATTTCTTTAAATATCTGGATGAGCAACATGGGAAACTCTGGGAGGCGAGGCCCAGGATTGACCCAGGGTCCCAAAGGAAGGAGGTGCAGCAAGGCAGCTTGAAAGCCATGTTCTTAGCTGCAGACTTGTTAAACCCTGTAAGAGATGTACACGGCAGTAGAAAAGGCATCAAGGCCCCACCTGCTCCTTCCCTCACCATAACCTGAACCTGTATTCACTAATTTCACACAGCACCATTTTTTTGTTTTTTTTTTAAGAAAGTAAGTTCACATACCACCACACTACCTCAAACTGTTCCAGTATTGTGAGTCATCTGGACTTTGTTTTCAATGTAACCCAATTTGGACTCAAACTCACTGGGAGCCTTGGGCAAGTTACCTCTCTTCTGAATGTTAGCTCATCTGCACACACACAAGAGGAAGCAGGACAATGCCCCCCACCCACCCACCCACCCACACACTTAATACTATTGGCAGTTCAACGAAAACCGGAGCCAGGTGTGATGGCACATGCCTGTAATCCCAGCACTCGAGACCAAAGCAGGGACCAAAGCAGGATCCGAGGTCAAGAACAAAGACTACATAGAAAAAGCCTGTCTGAAAAAGCAGAAAAACATATGAACGTCCTCATTACCATGCTTGTCCTGACATTTATTAACTGTTCCACTAAGGTTTCTTTTTCCTTTATTACCACCCCTTTTTCCTCTCAACCTCAACTCTACCCCCAAGTAACCAATGTTGAATAAGCATTATTCACAATAGATTACGGTACCAAAGCTACCAATATTTAGCTCTGTTAGTGGTCAAGGTAACTTTTCAATACAGAATTCAAATACACACCTGAACTCCAGAAGCTCAGTCCCTGGTCTGGCATGTAGGCCATCTCCAACCTGAGAAGGTTCACAGCAGCTCTGTAGTAGCACTTCCAAAGCATGAATGTGCAGGTCCACTGGGGTGGGAGGGTTGGGGGGTCAGGGTCTTGTCGAAACTGGACGTTCTTCAGACTACAGGTGCAGTTCAGTGGGAGTGTGCTTGCCTAGCACATCTGAGTCCCTGGGTCCCATCCCCTGCAGTGCACATAAAATGCAGACTCTGGAGACCTTGCTGATAGGCTCCCAGGTAACTAGGGCTGGTCCGTGGAGCACAAGCAACCTAAGAACATGAATGGTTCTGGACTCTGGTTTTTTGAGATAGGGCCTCACTATGTAGCTCAGACTGGCCTCAAAAATCAAGCTTCTGGAGCCGGGCGCGGTGGCGCACGCCTGTAATCCCAGCGGCTTGGGAGGCGGAGGCAGGAGGATCACAAGTTCGAGACCAGAGGCAGTCTGCGAAATTTAGCAAGACCCTGTCTCAAAAAGTTAAAAAGCGTCCTGAGGGTGCAGCTCAGTGGTCCAGCACTTGCGGAGCATGCAGATGCAAGGCCCTGGGTTCAACTCCCAGTATCGAGGGAAAAAAAAAAAAAAAAAAAAAATCAAGCTTCTGCATCTGCCTCTCAAATGCTGGGATCCAGACTTGCCACTGTGCCCAGCCTAGACTCGTTTTTTAAATTCAAATGTTCTTAGCTAGCTTATTAAATTAGCCTTACTTCATGTCCCTAGTTCTAGACCTTTCTCTTCCTCTAACAGGCCAAGTTTTCCAACAAAGCTTTTACTGCTAAGTGCCAGTCAGTGAGGATCCAGAGAAGGAACACTCAAGCTTTCAACATCATGTCTTGATTCTAGACTAACTTGCCAAGAACTCGGGGGCAGTACCACATTTAATGCACAGCTGAACCAGCTCTCAAGATTGCCTCCCCTGAAAATTATCTCTACATAACATACAATACATTTGAGGCTCATCTCCGCTGATGCAGAACCGTATCCAGGCCTCCTAGTACAAATTATAGCCACACAAGGTCTGCACAGCCCTTCATGCACGTCTGTTGTGTGCAATGCTGCTACAGACAGGCTTAAAAATGGTCAGTTCTAAGCCTTTCAGAATAGGTTTGAGAAAACTGTCAGTATGATTGATCACAGGAAGTTAACTTGCATACACTGTGTTTAAAGGTTACAAGCTTACACTGTTACAGCCCAGGCTCTGTATTCTAATTGCAGTACCACTCACTGGAGTCTAGACAGATGAGTGGGAGTTCCCCGCCTGCAATCCCCTTAAGCATCTATTGAATGGCATTCTGAAACTACACCTTTAACTTCCTTAAACTCAGCTTGTGTATAGAGAACACCTGCTAGCAAACATCATCTGTGTTCCAACCAACCAAATCACAAATATATTCCAATGACTGATTATTTGTTGTTGTTAGGTGCCATTGAGTTGGTATCCGACTCACTGCGACCCTCATAGGTTTTTTTTTTTTTATAATTTTTTAATGTACATCGTAAGTAGGGTTTTCAATGGCTGTTTTGGGATTGCATTGGGAGTGGATTGCCAGGTCCTTCTCCCAAAACACTATTGTGTTTCTCTGCTATTCATAGGGTTTTCAGTGGCGGGTTGATTTTTTTGGGGAGTGGGCTGCCGGGTCCTTCTCTCAAGTCCACAGCACCTGGTGTTCCCAGGCAGTCTCCCATCCAAGTACTAACCAGGCCCGACCCTGCTTAGCTTCCAAGATCTGATGGGATTGGATGCCACAGGGCTACAGCTGCTGCAATAACTGATTTAAGCTAATCATTTCCCTCTCGGATATAAAACTTGGTATCCTGCCTCAGGTTTACAGAGTAATGGCACTTTGCTCCCAACTAGACTTCACTTCTAGGAGTAAGGCAAAAATATAAAGCTTGAAGCCTCAATTCCAAAACCATGTGAGCACTGGGGGCATAGCTCAGTAGCAGAGTGCTTGCTTAGCACAGACAAGGCCCTCAGCTGGAGGAAAAAACAATCAATCATGAGCTATCCCATAGAATATATATATACATATATGTTGTTGTTAGGTGCCGTCAAGTCAGTATCCAACTCATAGCAACCCTCTGTACAACAGGGGAACACTTGTCAGTGCTTCTCTGCTGTTCATAGGGTTTTCAATGGCAGATTGATTTTTGGGAGAGGGTTGTCAGGTCCTTCTCCCAAGCCTACAGCTTCGGGTGTTCCCAGGTGGTCTCTCATCCAGGTACTAACCAGGCCCAACCCTGCTTAGCTTCCGAGATCTGACGCCACAGGGCTACCGCTGCAGGTGTGTGTGTGTGTGTGTGTGTGTGTGTGTGTGTGTGTGTGTGTGTGTGTGTGTGTGTGTACACACACACACATATATGCAAAACTCAAACACTTGCTAGCATATTGGGAAAAGCAGCTCTGGTCAACCATGGCCTATGGCAGTTCTCAACCATGCCCAAAGGCCTCCTGGACATGCAGGTCATGCAGGGCGGGCACTAACACCTCTCCCCTTTGCTCTGTGCACGTGCTTAGCAAGTCAGAGGCAATTCAGATCAGACCCTGTACAGCCAGGCCAAAACATCCAGCCCTTCCAAAAGGGCCTCAAAACCAAGTTTACCTGCAGTTGCACTGGAAGGAAGGATTCTGAAGACAGTCTACACAACAGCCTCAGCCTCAACTGTCGAGCCAGAGACATGGACCTACACCCCAGGCAGGAAGAAGAGCATCAAGAAACAGTCCACATGACACTGAAGCACAGAC
>VMDO01018362.1:25714-42487 GCA_007922755.1 Pedetes capensis
TTTTTTTTTTTCCTTTAAAAAAGTTGACCAAGAGTCAGGGATCAAGATCAATTACATTCCCCATCCACCACTCATACTGGACATGCTAGACATCCCTCCCATTCCGTTCACGCCCATAGATGCTCGGCTTCCACTACTGTAGTAGCTGCTGTTCACTTCTCCTTGGTTACCTGCAAAGAGATCCATTTGACAAGTTAGGAGTAGTGTCGGATTATCAGTCAAATAAAATAACAGCATTTCAAGAAAAAGTTGAAAAGGTATATGAGTACAAATGGCTGCCATCCAAGTGGCGAGAAGCATGTTTGGGAAAAGGGAATCCCGACTCCAAACAAGTCTCAACCCCTTTTCTCTGCAGTACCAACTTGCCAGACTCTTGTGCTACCATTTAAATGGATTCTTCAGGATCAACGTGGAAAATTAAGTTTAAAGGAAAACTAGTGTTTTTCAAAAATTGCAAAATTACTTTGTGTTTTAAAGCTAAAGGCATTGTAAAAAAAAAAAAAAAATTTACCATAAACATTCACAGTGTGTCCACTGAATGGCAGGTATGAATAGGGAGCACAGGGGAAGTCTCTTGCTTTTCCTAATCATGGTGGGCAGGAAGTGAGATGACAAAGTTGGACTAAAGGCAACAACTCACTGTGCCCAAAATGGCAGCCTCCATGGAGTTAAGTCAGAGCCATTGACTGCTATAGAGTGTTATTACAACATATCAGTATTTGCTATTGGGAATTTAAATTATATTTTTTGAGAAAATATTTACCTATGCAATGTTTGATTGAAAATCACTGGAGTTTTCCTGTAAAACTTGGTCTGCAAAAGGATTTTGTAGGGTAAGACTATAATACCAAAATCACCATTCTTTAGACCAATTGAAAAAAAATTAATTAAAACCATCCCTAGATTAACTGACTAGTAAATACAGTCCTGAACCCAACCACCACTCTACTACTAAAAAATCTCCCTCCATCAAAAATTTACTTAATGCTAACCAAAAGACAGAAAAAGTGAGCTACTTTAATGTTTTAATAAATGAAGGCAGATGTTTTCTGGCTCAACAATATTCCAAAGTTGCAATGACTAATTTTTAATTCATAGAACACTCCTCCCCCCATGATTGTTTCTGAAAATTAAGCTCTTAAGAACAATTAGGATCAAAAGCACACATTTAATAACCCAATCTCACCATAAAGGAGCCTGCATATCCCTCCCAACTAAGGAAACCTACCTAAGACTTAATCTAGGTATATTAAAAAAAAACCTCCTTACCGTATCCACTCATGCTGCTCTGGCCACCATAGCCGCCTCCATAACCACCACTCAGCTGCTGGCTGGCTGGGCCACCGTAACTGGACTGGTTTGCTGTTAAGTTAAGAGAACATTAGAGTCTTGTTCCTTGGGTAATGTGGTACCTGGTGGTACCGGGCTTGTAACTCTATGTCTATAATTTTCCAGTCTTGACCTTATATTACTATAATCCTCTGTCTTCTTCTGCCTATTGTCTATAACCAGACTAACCCTTGTATTCATCAGTTGAGCTACTCAAGTATTTATAACCAAATGGTTAATATACACATCAGCAGGATTAAATCCACGATTCCATAAATAGAGGCATTTTGTGTAGATTTTATGAAATTGTTTGACTGGATTTAATGGGGCTTCCCCCTTAGCTTGACATTAAGTTAACGTCAGAACCTAATTATATCCAACTAATAATACCCCCAACATTAAAGTACCTTTAATCCTGTATTTTTGCTAAATCTTTTAAATTTAAGCTTTATACTTAATTTAACTAGTTTCATACAGCAGTCCCCTCCCCCAAAAGTACTTAAAGCTAATTTGAATTATCTATCCTAAGCAGTTTAACTCGAGATGTAAATAGTAATTAAGACAGTAATTATAAAATTCATTCAAATTAAGAATCTGCTTTGCCTAACTTAATTATGCTAACAAAACTCTTATGCTAAGCTAAATATAATTATCGACTTATACAGATATAAATGTTTTGGTTTTTAAAAAAACTAACGATATTTACACAAGCCCATGCCTCCCATCATTTGGCTACCATAAGCACCACCGCTTGCTCCTGCTGTAGAATTCAAGAAGAGTTCTACATATCTGTGTTCTGAAATGAGAGAAAAGGTATACAAGGTTAGCTTAAAAAAGGACACTAAAGTGATATTTACACAAACCCATGCCTCCTAGCATTTGGCTACCGTAAGCACCACCGCTTGCTCCTGCTGTAGAATTCAAGAAGAGTTCTACATATCTGTGTTCTGAAATGAGAAAAAAAAAGTTTGAAAATGTTTGTTGGTGAAAGAAAACAAGATAAGCACTTTAAAGTTCTTAAATGAAAGTAGGTCTGTGAACCTCAAATACTTTTGGTAAAAAGTTCTAGCTACTTCTACGTTGGTGTGTACTATCTAGCCTTCACAGTATCACCTAAGGTATGTTCACATAACAGATTCCCTTCCATCATAATTCTAAAAACCCACAAACGTTTTCCAGCACATCCAAACTAACCCAACATTGGGGACCAAATCTCATACATCCTTACTGCATCCTTACTACGCTATTCCTCTATCTTAAATGCTTGTCACACAACTGCCTAAGAGCCCCCAAATTCTTTAATCACACTTACGCATATTTGCTTTGTCTTTTGACATAGCTGCCACAGCATCTTCATGAGTTGCAAACTCGACATCTGCTTCACCGGTCACTCTGCCATCAGGACCAATCTCAATATGTACTCTCACAGGGTTGAGTGGTGAAAAAAACTAAAACAAGATATTTCAAAGAATCAAGTTAACTTTTGAATAGTACCAAAAAAGTAAATTTTATTATTGCATGGTGATCACCTAAGTAGAATCACACCCAAATGTTCACTTCCATACTGGAATACCTGACCTGTGACCTCATGTTACACTTACATTATAAATGTCATTCTCAGTGGCTCGGTAAGGTAATCCCCGCATGTGTACACAATGTCCTGTTGTGCTCTGGAAAGTAGAGCCACCATCCCCATATCTGTGATCAGACATTCCTGAAAAACAATAATTGAGGTCTAGATGGACAAGGGTGTAAACATCCTTCAGCTGAAAAATTCAATTCTTACCTTACCTCTTCCAAATCTATCTGAACCAAATCCATAGCCATCATTATAGCCATTATAATCATCATAGCCTCCATACCCTAAAAGACAAAAGGGGTAATTACTCAAACATACCATGAGAGAAGCACTAACTAGTCAGACCTCACATCATCTCACATACATACCTCCACCATAAGCACCACGCCTCATCCTCTCAAAGCCAGCTCCTCTGCCAATGCTGTTATACCCTCTGCCAGCCCCAGGTCTGTCATAGGGACCTGGCCGCTGCATGGCCATAAGCTTTCGTGGTGGATCATAATGAGTTCTAACTTCAGCTCGACTGCTCTTAAAGATTTCGATATACCTAAAGCATTGTTCAAGAGGGAAGGGAATGGGGAGGGGAGAAAAAACATTAGTTCATTTCATATAGGCATTTAGTTATACAAGAAAACAATCTAGTCATAGCCATGAAACTAATATTTAAAGCCAGATTTCTTATATTTGCATAGGCAATGACCAGAAATTCACTCAATATTAAGATTTAATGTAAACTTTATAGAAAAAAAACTCCTCTGAGGCAGAGCCCAACCTTAGGGGTGAGGAGGAGTATTAGCAATAAATGGTTCAGGAGGGAAAGAATTCCACTCAACTTTCAACAGTTCAACTCTTAAATCCATTGGCAGCACGTATAGCAAGTGGGCTAAAAAGCCAGCCTCCACCAACAGTCTAGCCCACACTACACATTTCCTCTCGCCAAGAAATACCCCAGCCTATGCTTTTAGTAGGAATCAGCATAGGTAAGCGCATGCTTCAATGAAAAATAGTCACAAGCAAAGAGAATAAAACCTTTTGTGACAATTTCTTGAAAGCTATGCTTATTAATAATACATATGCACAATATTTATACAGCAAGAAAAAGGTTGTTGCATTTCAACTTTAAAAACAAGATCAGAAAGTATCACATTTTCTTATGGTAATATTAATTTACTAGGTTGGTGTTATTACAACTAAAGCCAGGTTTGCTTTAATTTTTTTAAAGCCATAGTCTCTCAACTCTACTGATTGGGGTTAATAAGTTACAGGCCTTACAAAATTGTAAAATAGACCAAATGAACTGGGGACAATTTTAAAACCTAAAATTTAGTTTGAATGCAATATAGGACCCTGACATGGGAAGTTTGGAAATAGTGGCAAAACATCAATTAACTGGGACTAGGAAATAGATTGATTTCCTCCTTTTAAGCAGAGAGAATATGGATTTAATTGTTTACCATAAGAAAAGTGACATATCCAACCAACCATCCATCCCCACCTGTGCCCTATTCTTTCCTTGTGTTTCTTTAGAGCCTTTTCAGCTATTTCCTGTGAAGCAAACTGCACGAAGGCCTCCCCCGTACTCCTCCCCTGGAAGTCCACCGGCAATGTTATCCCATTTGGCACGATTTCCAACCCTTCAACCCAAGGACAAATAACCCCAGTAGGGGGGCAATATTAACATCACAAGCCCAGAAATGATTCTTCTTATAGCTTTAAATAAACCAGAATTTTAACTTTAGGTGAATGGTATGCTTTCAACAAGTACTCTTTAAATATGCATTGCAATAATATGAAGTTCCACATTACAAAGTATAATTCAATTCTTAACAAACCCCATGGCACAGTATATGCATTACAACAAAACAAAAATAAACTTGCTGTTCCACACAGGGTGCATTAAGAATTCAACAATTAAAAAACACTCTTATCTATGCAATTTAATGTGAGAATTATACAAGAATTTAATAGTTTCAAGCATTAAAATAACAGTTTTACTAAAAGCAAGAGATACCTTTTACCTCATTTTATATTTCAATGTTTTAAGTTATTGGAACTTCACGTTTAAAAAATGTACATTTAAACATTTTATATAAAAATTGAAACATTACTTAAATCATAATCAACAAACATACAATCTAAACTTTCAACAAACAACTATCTACACAGCACAATCATGCACTCTTATGCTCTAACAGTAGTATGATTCACTTCTGGAAATTCCGTCTATGAAAAATCCTTTCCGTGGATACATTCCCAAGCTTACAAAAAGGCCTTAAAGCACTTTCCTAGAAGATATGAAATTATGTTCATATTTAACGTTGACAGATAGCATTCAATTCTCACCAATTTAGATAAAACAAAACAGACTTGATTTCAAACTGACAAAATATTAGGACTTGGTACATATTTAATAGTCAAAATTTTAATACATACTATACTAAACCATGAAAGGATTTCTTGCTATTAATTCCAGTTTCTCACATCAGTATTAACAATATTTAAAATATATGATGTAACATTCTGCTAAGCATGCATCTTATCAGCGCTTCAGCATAAAAACATTCAAATACTTTAGGCCCAGAATAATTTCAAAACACTTTCTCTATGTACTGTTTTTCAGACACAGACTACAAGCATTCTACCTATACTTGCTACATTGACTTTTCAGTAACAGTTTAACAGTCTGGCTAAACCAAGTTATTTTCATAATGGTTTTGTGAATATAGAGAATTAGACCATTAGAAATATTTCTGGTCCCATGACAGTAAACTCACACTAAATAATAAAACTCACACTAATCTAACAACAAGGGATCTTACCTTTAACTTGAAGTACTTGCTAAACAGCAATGTGAGGATAGTTAAGCTGTTGAGGACAATCCTCAAAACATCTACTCAACTACAATACTAAATACAGACAAAGTTAACATTTTGGAAATACTTCTAATTTCCACCTTTAAGATGGGCTTAAGTTATTTGAAGGTCTCCAGGAAGAAAACATTAATTCATCAGCATATACTCACAACCTGTTTAAGTACCTAGGCTACTCAATTTTCAAGTCTATTAAATCGTGTTGCCAGAAGCTAGCCGTAACTCACTGCTCAGCAACAAACAGGACTACATACCTGAGAAGAACTGAACAATTTCTTCCTTGCTACATCCAAAGGGGAGTCCTCTAAGCCGTACAAAGCCATCATTGGCCGTGTCAGGACTATTTGGACCAGTATGCTTCAACACCCAATCCATTTCAACGTTGTTTGACTTGAATACTGAAAGAGGTGCTTAGAATTAGTCAATTTTGGAAAGTTTGAGGATGAAGTTCAGATTTCCTGGGTCTTTAGATAAACTAAGAAGAGCTGCCATAAACTCCCTTAGATGACCATTTCCATGCAGTCAAATACCTAAAATTCAGAAGTGGGTAAGATCTCTATGTGTTTAACATTTTATTTACTGTTACTAGGGCAATGGAAATCAAACCTTCAACATATCTGTGTCCCATAGTTTCTCTGTCTTTTTTCAGGGCCAATTTGACTTCATCTTCTGATTCAAGTTCAACAAAAGCCTCGCCACTCGGTCTGCCTTCTCTGGTGTAGATGAAACGAATACCTTGAGCCCCATTTTGAATTTTGCAGTCTGAAAAGAAAACAACCGTTAATACAGAATTTAAAACCTAAAACCACCTCTGGGTGATACAGATGAAATGGCTATTCATGTCACCACTAAAGCCAATTGACTACTCCTGAAGCCTAAAATAACCAAGATAGTACCAACTTCTAGCAGGTCTCTCCAAAGTGCTTAAAGTCATCCTCTCACCATCAAACTACCTCACTCCCTCATGGTACATTCACAATCTGTCAAGTCCAATATTCAAAACAGTTTCAAGGAAGTTATCACTAAGTCCTCCCTACTTATGTACACACTAAGTGTCCTTTTTTAACTTCCCAGAAAATTATCACATCTGTACATGGTGATTTTATGGCATTTTTTGAACGCATTTAATAAGAGTTTTGGTCTGGGTAATTTGTTAGTCCTACCTTACCACAATACCATTTCTCATTCAAATCCGAATTGCAGGCCCAATACTCACCTGAAAGGGGATCAGTGTTAGGAAGCTAAAATGCTTCAAGTTGCACAGCTGAAGCCAAACAAAAACGCACTCTTGCCCGCTGCAAAAGTGGCTTCCAGAATACTTGGTTCTTGTTTCACAAGTCTTTTTCCCATTACCATAGCTAAATTCAGATAGTAAGTCAACACAACAAGTACCTTTTCCAAAACCTATCAATTCCTTCGAAATATGACTTTTACTCAGGGCTTCAAACCCTCAAAAAACTGGGTTCAGGTTCAACCATTCTTTTCTAAGGTTTTCTGAACCCAAACCTGAATCTAATGCAAAATTGGGTTTGAGTTCTGCTTTTAATGTTGTCTTGTTTGTATCATTAGCTATTTAAAAATTCAAAAAGAATTTATATACTCGTGATTAAATTCTTTTTAAAGAGTACTGGGGGCTGGGGCCTTGCGCTTGCACATTTTGCAAGTGCTGTACCATTGAGCTGCACTCCCAGGCCATTTTTCTACTTTTTGAGACAGGGTCTCGCTAAATTACACAGACTGCCTCTGGTCTCGAACTTGCAATCCTCCTGCCTCCGCCTCCAGAGCCGCTGGGATTACAGGCATGCGCCACCGCGCCCAGCTCCATGATTAAAATTTTAAACCCAAACTCAACCCTCCAAATTTTAACATGCTGAACCCAACCCGAACCCAATTTTTCATGGGTTTAAAATCCAGCCTTTACCAGTCTACACTAAGAGAAAATTCTTGTAGAAATTATTCATGAAACCTACCTAACTGGAAAAAGAACACAATAAGAAAACTTTCCTGAGCTTCAGAGTTCTCTGTAAAGTGACCCAGATCAACAATTAGATAAGCACGGACTCTTCCATTACCAAACCCTGACTAGAACTGTCTAAACTTTCCGTAGTATAATGTCCCCTTTCAAAGGAATATCAAAACTGGAAACAAGGAATTACACTTTCAGATAGTACAATTACAACTATCATTTGCCCAGCTACCACTCCGCAATTTTCTCATGGTTGAGGAAGAAATTCCACCTATCCCAATTTAAATTTTCGAAGACATCTGTAACAGACGGGCTGGCATTTAAACTAGGTAAAGACAAGGATAACAAAAAATTCCGCGCAAGGGGCCGCACCCCCTCAGGAGGCCAGGAGGGCGGGCGTGGCTGTCGCAATTTCCATTGCGTAACCGCGGCCGGCGGGGCGCGAGCCACATCGCGGGAACGGCCGCCGCCCGCCCCCGCCAGAGGGCGCCCCGGCCCGGCCCCAGCTGACAACTCCCGCCTCCGGCTCCAACTCACCAGAAAAAAAACGCTGCACTTCATCCGCCGAGCACGACCAGGGCAAGCCCCGGACCTTCACCACGAATCCCTCTCCACCTTCGGTGCCCAACATCATCGTCCCTCCGGGAGTCCGAGCTTCGAAGCAGGCTGCAAACACGGGCGAAGATCAGACCCGACAGGATCTTTATTAGTTACACGGCCTCCGACGGCGAGACGCCCGCGGCCACACCCGTGCAGTGCCCCAACCCCAGCGACGCCAACACCGAACGCCCCCTCGGCCAGCGACCTGACCCTGAAGCCGCTCTGGGAGCCAGAGGCCGGGCCCCCGTGCAGAGGAGACCCAGGCCTAGGGCCAGCGTGGAGACAAGGAAATGGCGGCGGCCGCTTCCGCTCCGCCTCCTCCGACATCTCACACAATAGAGGCGGCGCGGCCTGCAGGCCTAGGCGGCGCTGCAAAGCCCAGCCCACCATCCGCGGCACCGCGCGGCAGTCCGCAGCTCGCCATGGCCCGCCCAGGCTCTACCAGAGGCTTAGGGGCAAGCAGTTGTCGCAAAAACAGCATCCCCGGGGGCCTCTAGGCAGCAAAGACCGACCGACACTCACCTACACGCAAGACTTCGGCGTGGCTCAGAAGAAATGGCCAGCGGGCGCCTGCGCAACCTAAATAAGATCCTTTGAACAAGCTCTGCGCACGCGCAGCCAGGGGCCTGCCCCGCCCCCTTGCGTCACATAAAGCTGAGGCGCATGCGTTATATCAAGGGCTGCCTCCCCCTGCCACCGTCAGATGATTACGCGCATGCGTTCGGCCTCAGCCCTCCGCCTCTATAAACCAAAAGAGCTTTTTTTTTGCGCCTGCGCCCTTTCGCAAATATGAACTTAAAGCCTCAGCGGTTTATCATTTAATTTTATGCGCATGCGTCTTTTTTCAAACCGCTCTTTAGCCTTACCCGCCAGTGTGGGGGAGGGGAATGGCGGCAATGAGTTCTCTATAGTGACTGTAAGGTAGTCCCGAGACCAGGGTTTGGTGAGGTAGCTGTCCTACCCCCCCCCCCCCCCCCCCCCCCCGCCAGCCTTTAATTCGTGCTTCTGGCTGACCTGAAAGGGCAAGTGTGGCCTGCCTTTTTCCGGCGCCGCCTGTCCAGCCCTTTCGCCCTTTCTCCCAAGAGCCAGCCGGAGCTAATCAGCCCCTCTAGGCTGAACCTCACCAGAGTGGTGCCCCACCTTCCTCGCCCGAAGCCAGACTCCGCCGCCCCACAATGGCACCTTGGAGACACCCCAGGCATGTGCGCGTCCACTTCCCCTTACCTGCCACGGCAGAGCCTGAGGCCCCGTCCCGCTCGGGATCCCCGTACCCTTGTCAAAGTCCCGTACCCCGCTTTTGCCTAACGAACTCTCACCCTGACAACCCGCTGCCCCACCTCGGGGTCGGTGGGCCCTGAGTGCCGCGGGCCCTTGCACGAGAAGGGGTCGCCCAGGGTCGCATCCCGCTGCGCCTCGTGAGCTCAGGTTGAGGCTGCAGGTCTTCCTTTGCGCAGACTGCCGCTCGCGAGTGGATTCCGGCTGAATCCTCCCCGTGCGTCCACTTCCCAGGTGGGGACACCAAGGTGGAGGAGGCCCCAGAGTCAGTCACCCCATGGGAGCTTACGGTGCTAAATGAGTAAAGTTCGCGATTTCCAGCAGCTGCGCAGAAAACTGGGTTGATTCGCCTAACTTCCCAAGCCTGTCTGTCTAATTGTCAGCCCTCTACTCCAGGCAACAAAGCAACTAACGATAACCAGGTGTTGAGCAGTGCCACGGGGGTACCATAGTTAGTGAGCCGCTCAGAACACCACCACGGGAAGATGCTGGCAAAGCACGTTCTCCTTCCAAGTGTAGTAGCGTGAAGGCCAAATCTGGCTTTGACAGAATGATAAAACTAGAGAGGTCATCAAAGAAAAGGAAGGAACCTAGTGACAGGCAAATCCCAACCCTTTAAGCCTAAGCAAGAGGGTCAACTTCAAGTGCACAGGAAGACATCGCAGTTCTTCAGCAGGGGAATAATAGGACCTGTTTATAATGGGAAACTCACAAAACTCTTCCTGGGTCTCAGGGAGACACAGATGGCACAAGCAGAGTGAATAACAACCCATGTTGTCACCTACAAATGAGCTAGAAGAAATGGAGACACTTTAGCCCAGGTCATCAAGAGAGACTCCCAGGTCTTCCAGCCAGTAGGCCTGTCCCTGGGCATTCAAAAGCAAGAACACTTTTTAGGAGACAGACACCCTGTAGGTTACAGCATTTGAGAGCCCAGGTTTTATAGATGACCTAAGAACACTGACTTCTGCCTAGATGAGGGGAAGCCCCTACTCCCTTTGGCAATGCATTAAAAAAAAATTTTTTTTTTAAATCCTCTTTTTTGCCCTGCGTGGTGGTGTGCCCGGAGTCCCAACTACCTAGGAGACTGAGGTGGGAAAATTGCTTGAGGCCAGGAGTTTCAGGGTAGCCTGGACAACACAACCAGACCTCATTCCAAGGGAAGAACCTTTTTTCCCTTTTAACAACATGGTCATAGGCCTAGCAAAGCCTGTGGTGCACCCCTGTAATCCCAGCTACAAGGGAGGCTAAGGTAGGAAGATAATGAGTTTAAGGCCAGAGGCAGCCTGTGCAATTTAGCAAGACCTTGCCTCAAAAGATATTTTTGAAAAAGTTTGGGCATGTTGCTCCATGGTGGAGTTCTAGCTTCACATGTGCAAGGAACTGCCCTCAACCCCATACAGTACCAAAAAAAGAAAAACAAAGCCCCACTCCTAAAATGTTTATTTTTCATAAATTTTTCATAAAAGATTTTTTCATTTCATTATTATTATTATTATTTTTGTGTGTGTGTGGTACTTGGAGGTTGAACCTAGGGCTTTACACATACTTTGTAAGTGCTTTAACATCGAGCTGCACCCTTAGCTTATTTTGTTAATATGTTTTTGTTTTGGGGTCAATTATGCAAGCTGTCCCTGGCCTTGAACTTGCAATCCTCCTGCCTCTGATTCCTGAGTCTCTGGGATTACAGGTGTGCACTGCCACATCTCACTTATTTTTCTATTTCTTTCCTAAAGTTTTCTGGGATTTTCCTTCATAGTAAGAGTAAATGTAGGCTGCAGAATATGGCTCAGTGGTAAAGCGCTTACCTAGCATGTACAAGGCCCTGGGTCTGAACCACAGGACCTGAAAAAGAAAACAAGACAAAAGTTCAACTTCTTTCTGTCCTGATCTTTATAGTCTGAGTGTACTTCTTATACTATTGTTGTTGTTAGGTGCCATCAATTAGTATCTCACTCATAGCGACCCCACATACAACAGGCCAAACACTATTGTTACTCTTTCTCTGCTGTTCATAGGGTTTTCAGTGGCTGATTGTTTTTTGGGAATGAGTTGCTGGCTCCTTCTCCCAAGCTTATAGCACCTGGTGTTCCCAGATGGTCTCCCATCCAAGTACTAACCAGGCCTGACCCTGCTTAGCTTCCAAGATCTGACAGGATCAGATGCCACAGTGTTACAGCTACAGGCTTCTCATACTATAAAGAGCTCTGGTGTTGGAGATGATTATTGAATATACCATGGACTGCCAAAAGAACCAATAGACCTGTCCTAGAAGTGCAACTAGAGTGCTCCTTGGAAGCAAGGATGTCTAGACTGCATCTTACGTATTTTAGACATGTAGTTAGGAAGGACCGATCCCTGGAGAAAGACATTATGTTTGCGAGAGTGGCAGGTAAACAAAGAAAAGGAAAATCCTCTCCTGGATTGACACAGTTTCTGCAACAATGGGTTTAAACATAAATAAGATCATGTGCCTTACACAGAATCGAGTGTTTTGTTCTGCTGTACATATGGTCGCTATGAGTCAGACGACAGCACCTAACCACCACCACACTTGGCCATAATTGGGCCAAACATTTTTCTCAGTTTGCTTACCTTTTAATTGCTTTTATTGTTTTCTATTGCTGTTTAATGTTTAGACAGATATTTTTCTTAATCTGATGACATCAAAGCCAAGCTATGTTCCTTTGAAATATATTTGTTTTTAAGCTTAGAAGCCCTCCCCCATAGAGATGAAAGTATTCATTGTCTTTTTAAGCAATTGTAAGATACATGTATTCTTTTTTTTTCACCGTTTAACCTCTCTAAAATAGGAATACATGAGAAAAACTATAGCATGCCATAGTTTAATTGGCAAGACTTTGGCCTAGGGAAGTAGTTCACTGGTAGTGCACTAGCCTGGCATATCCAAGGTTCAAAAACAAAATTAAAAGTAAATAAAATAAAATTTTAAAAACGAAAATAAAAATATGTACCTAAGGCCCTAGGCGCAAGCCCCAGTACTTGAAATAAAATAAGATAAAATAGAAGGGGCTAAAGATAGCCCAACATCTAGGAGGTTGCACGGTGGTTAGAGCCCCCGGGATATGCTCTCCCCACCCTCTAGGCAGTGGGACTCGGTTTTTCCAGTGGGGTCTTTGCCGTGCCTCTCCCGGGCGCCTCCTTCTTGTTTTAAATAGGATAGCTCTTTCAACGGTGAGAGAAGGCTCAGTTTAAATCTTTCAGAGAGAATCCGGATATGCTGAGCAGTGGAAACAAAGACTTCTCTTAGCCCCTCCCATCCGCACTGGAGGCGCTCGAGGGTGCCCACGCCCTAAGGAGTGGGAATCCGAAGCTGAAGGCCACCGGGAAGGAGACCTCCAACACGCCCTCTTCAGTTCACCCAGCGCATCTCCAGCAGGCAGCGTGGAAAACTGGTTTGTTTTTGTCTTTCTGCGGATGAACACAGGGCCTTGTCTTGAGAGGCAAGCTCTCTCCCACTGAATTTCATACTCAGCCCAACTGATAGGCTTTTTGTTTGCTTTTTCAGTACTGGGGGTTGAACCAAGGCATTGCACATGCCAGGCAAGTGCTCCACCACTGAGCCACATGCCCAGCCCTTTATTTATTTACTTATTCATTCATTCATTCATTGGAGTACTTAAGGGTTGAACCTCACGCATACTTTGCAAGTGCTCTACCACTAAACTGCCCTCCCAGCCCATTTTTTATTTTTATTTATTTATTTATTTAGAAACATTGTCTCATTAAATTGCTCAGTCTGCCTCTGGCCTTGAATTTGTAATTCTCAGTATCCGGAGCTGCTGGGATTAAGGGCATTACAGGCATGCACCACAGTGCCCAGCAATAGGTTTTGAAGCATCTAGGTGCTGGGATTTGGCTCAGTTGGTAAAGCGCTGTGCTGTAGTCTCTGAGGTCCCGGTTCAATTTCCAGCACCGCAAAAAATGGGAGAAGGGCCTGGCAACCCACTCCCAAGGCAATCCCGAAACAGTCAGCCATTGAAAACCCTATGAGGGTCGCTATGAGTCAGATACAGACTCGACGGCACCTAACAACAACAAGTTGCTGGCCCTGGCTTCCCAAGGCTTCAGGAAATGTTACTGACTGTGATTGAATTCTTCAGCCATATGTTCAAAATGTGCTGGTGGCTAATGCCATTCTTTAGATTTCTAAGAAGTGGGCTGGAGGTGCAGCTCAGTGGTACAGCACTTGCAAAGCATGCAAGCGCAAGACCCTGGGTTCAACCCCCAGTACTGCAAAAAAAAAAAATTATACACACACACACACACACACACACACACACACACACACACAAAACTTTTTTGCAGTGCCAGGGTTTCAACCCAGTGCCTTGCACATGCTAGGCAAGTGCTCTACCACTGAGCTGCACACTCAGTCCCTTTTTTAGGGGTTATTTTTGAGACAGGCTGCCTCGGACCACAAACCTGCAATCTTTCTGCCTCAGCCTCCAGAGTCAGTAGGATTACAGATGTGCTGCTGCAACACCCAGAAAAAATTAGCGTTTTAACTGTGTTTAAAAGTTTCCACAGCTCCTTAATCCTATTGAGAAAACTCATACAATCAGCGCAGATAACATAATTGCAGACTCTGTACCTCAGGGTTTTGCTAGCACCAACACTGGCTTTAACATTACCTTTGACTCCATTCTGTTCTTAAATTCCTTTTGCTGTTTCCCTGAAGACTATTTCTTCTCATATTGCAAGTCTGTGTTTGAGATCATTTTTCTTTGCGTAACCCAAGGAATTATAAATCATACCAAAGACAGTTGCCTTGCCACAGCCACAGTGGGTTCCAAATCCAAAAACAAAGGTGATATCCAGTGTGGTGATGTTAGCGTGGAGCACAGGTCTGGTATTCGGCATCATAGCAGTGCCAGAGGAGGGATCTGGGAGGCTGGCAGCAAACCTCCAGCCCTTGGTCTCACTTATAAAAGAATTTGGAAATGGACCAAGAAGGGAACTTGTAAGATGGTTTACTGAGAATTGAAAAGAAAGTGCCGCTGAGAGCCACTGTGAACAGGCTGGAGAGTTAGACCTGAGTGAGGAGAGGGGAGATGGGTGCACCAAGGGAAAGTTAGGCTTTCCAAGACAGAATCAGAAAGCGGGCAGGTCTGGTAGTGAGGATCCATGAGCAGCTGCATTCATGCTTCTGAGTCAGAGGTGCAGCAGTGAGGCTGCAGGCATTGCCAAACATCTGTGAACGTCTGCATTCAACTGCAGACTTCTGCAGGTTGCCCTGGACACTGTTGAGAACTATAGTCATTGCTGAGAGCTGTGGGCAACTGCACACTGTGTAAATCTCTGGATAGTACTGGCTGGACACAGTAGATATTACTAAAAGCTGTGGACCCTATGAACTGTAGACACCACATAAGGAGGAGGGACTTCCAGAGTCTTTAAGTCCCTATCGCACTAAGGGTCTGCAGCCATAGCACCCTGACATCCGATCCCACTTGATCTCAGAAGCTAAGCAGGGTCAGCCTCGTTAGTCCTTGGATGAGAGACCGCCTGGGAATATCAGGTGCTGTAGGGTAGGGAGAAGGACCTGGCAACCCATTCCCAAATCAATCTGCCATTGAAAACCCATATGAATATCAGAGAAGCACTGACAATAGTGCTGGTCATGGCACAGTGTCGAGGAGTATTTCATTCTGTTGTACATAGGGTGGCTATGAGTCAGACCCAACTCGACATCACCCAACAACAACAACAACATTTTATTAAGGGGACAGATATTCCTCCCCTCTTTATGATCTTGTCTTTAGATGTGTCACCCTTCAGCTTATGCTGGCCTTCTTATGCTATAAATTAGTTTTTTCTCTTTATTGCAAGTAGTGCTGCCTCCAAGGAGAACCCCCTTTCCTATACCAGAAAGGGAGGCACCTGTGACTTTTATATGTAAAGTGAATTCTGGTTATAGATCTGACCATTTGTAAGAAGTGCTATAGGTTACAGATTAAGCCATTTGTAAAAGAATATTATCTCCTAGCAACTGTGCTACTTGCAAAGACATCTATCAGGGAAGTGCTGACCTGTAGGTCACATATTGACCACTTTGTCTCAGATGAAGCTCACGCTGATATTCACGTCTCAAAAGGTGACAGATGGGTGCACAGGCCCCTTGATTCTCTTTCTTCCAGCCTAGCACTCCCTGTCAGTCTTGCACATCTCAGCTAGTTGATCCTGAAGTGGCAAGTCAGTGAAAAAAGGAAGACCCTCAACTAGATGGATTGGTACAGTGGGTGCAGCAATGGGCTTAACCATAACAAAGATTGTGTGCATGGCAGAGTGTCAAGTAGTATTTCATTCTGTTGTACATAGGGTCACTATGAATCAGATCTGATTCAACGGCCTCTAACAACGTTTGAGTCTCTGCTTGCCATGCTTTTGGGCACATGCCTAAAAGTAGGATTGTGAGTCATAAAGTTATTCTATCTTTAACATTTTGAGGGACAACAGAACTATTTTCCACAGTGGGTGCACCATTTTACATTTCCACCAGCAATGCAGGAGAGTTCTGATTTCTCAACATTCTTGTCAACACTTGTTATTTTCTTTTCTTTTCTTTATTTTTCTTTTCTTTCTTTCTTTTTTTTTTTTTTTTTTTTTTTTTTTTTTTTTTTTTTTTTTTTTTTTTTTTTTTTTTTTTTTTTTTTTTTTTTTTTTTTTTTTGCAGTACTAGGGGTTGAACCCGGGGCCTGGACCACTTAGCTGCACCCCCAGCCCATTTTGTAGGTATTTTTATTTTCTGAGACAGGGTCTTGCTAAATTACACAGACTGCCTCTGGTCTTGAACTTGCGATCCTCCTGCCTCCGCCTCCCCAGCTGCTGGGATTACAGGTGTGTGCCACCGCGCCCGGCTAACACTTGTTATTTTCTCATAACATGTTATTTTCCTCTGTCACTAAATAATTACACCATAGCTGGGCACAGCTATCTGTCCCTGAACTCACAGCTACTTGGGAGAATCTCAAGTTTGAGACCAGCCTAGGAAACACAGCAATGATAGGGGATGCCAGGCAGGAAGAAAGACAATAAAGGGGCCCTTAGTAGGCACCTGCTGCCCAGGCACCTTCTGAGACATTAATATCTATCTGTGTAAGCTTCCTCTGAGACAAACAGCTTGATCAGGT
>VMDO01018363.1:0-42243 GCA_007922755.1 Pedetes capensis
TTTTTTTTTTATTGGAAATTTTTAATGTACACCTTAATGTGATTCATTCTGACATGCTTTTCATTGTGACATTTCCATATACGCATTTTTGATGTACATTATTCATATAGGTTCCCCCTTACCCTCTTGTATGCTCCCCCCCACTCCCACCCTCCCCATCTAAGTCTTCTCTATCATTTACTTGGTAATATTTTTCTATATGTCCTACCAAAAATAGAGAAATGGAAATAAAATATATGTACTCAGTTCTGTTTAAGGTAAAAACTTTTCCTGTAGTGAACTTTGTTTTTATCTTGTCAGAACAACTGCATGCATTTTCTAGACCATTTATATTGACACCATTCCCAGCCTTTTTATACAGCACCTAATGTGTTATTGGCTATCATTTTCTCTCATTAGGAACAGCAAAAGAGCTGGTCATCACACATGTTCATTTACATAATTAAATCTAGCGCGATAGTAGCTTTCTCGCTGTGATGGGAAATGTCAGCTCCGATGGCTAATGTTGATTGTCAACTTGATTGAAAGGAGAAGCACCTAGGTGATGATTCTGCATGTGTCTGTGAGGGCATTTCCAGAGAGGACCAAGGGGGAAAGACTCTTCTAGAAATGGGCGGCAGCATCCTGTAGATTGGATGCTCAGAGGAAGTAACAGGAAAAGGAGGAAGAAGACCTTTAGCACAGGCATGCATTCCTTCTGTCTGCTTCCTGGCCCCCCCTTCCCGTCCCACAAGGCCCTCCCTACTATGCTGGACAGAAACCTCTCAAACTGGGAACCAAAATAATCCTTCTTTGCTGATGTTGTGGCTCAGGTATTCTGCCATAGCAATGAAAAACTAACAGCCAGGTGCAGTGTGGCACATGCCTATCATCCATCCCAGCAACTCCAGGGGCAGAGGCAGGAGGATGGCAAATTCAAGGCCAGAGGCAGCCTCCATAATGTAGCAAGATCTTATCTCAAAATAAAAAGTAAAAAATGGGCTGCCAGCAGTAGAGTGTTTGCAAAGCCTGCATGAGGCCTTTGGTTCAACCTCAGAGTACTGAAGGATTAAAAAAAAAAAAAATTGAACTGATAAAAGCAGAGTATAGAATGGTGGCTCCCCAGGGCTGAGAGAAAGTGGGGAGATGTTAGTCATAGGATATAAACTTTCAGTTATAAGAGAGTGAGTTCTAGAGATACAATGTACAACATGGGGCCTCCAGTTAATAATACTGTACAGTGTCATAGAAATTTGTTAAGAGAACAGTGGATCATAAGTGTTCAACACCAAAAGGGAGTACCATGTGAGGTAATAGATATGTTAATTAGTTTGATTGTGGGGTTGTTGTTGTTGTTAGGTGCCACCGAGTCGTGTCCGACTCATAGCGACCCTCACAGGGTTTTCAATGGCAGATTGTTTCGGGACTGCCTTGGGAGTGGGTTGCCACGTCCTTCTCCCATTTTTGCGGTGCTGGGAATCGAACTCGAGACCTCAGAGACTGCAGAGCGGCACTCTACCAACTGAGCTAAATCCCAGCCCTTGATTATGGTAATCATCTCAAAATATACACGTACGTCAAATCGTCACCCTGTACAGCTTAAACATAGATAACATTTTGTTGGTCTCAATCATACCTTAATAAAGATTAAGAAGAGAAATAATGTAAATAAGAAAAAGCGATGTAAGCAAAATTATCATCAGATGGTTGCTTCTGAAAGCAATAAATAAATAAATAAATAAATAAATGAATTAAAAAATACTAACGTGAGCCAAGGTCAGGAAACCCAGTGAATGCCCACAGCACCACAGCAATGGCGTGCCTACCTTGTAGACGATAAGGTCATGCTCCCCATCTCGCAGCGTGGTCCCATCATATCTCATCAGCTTCACAAACGCTAGCGCAAATATTTTCTCAGATTTATCCTTAGCTGCAGCAAAAATCAGTGATCATCCTCAGTTATGGCCATAACAAAATAACATGATAGAATGCTACGAAGACTACCTTTATGAAAACCACCACAAAATTATATTGATGGACGTTAAAGGCAGTCGAAAGGTAGGAGAAATGGGCCCACGTTCCCTAATAGGAAGACTTCTGTCACGGAGGGGTTGGTTCTCCTCAAACTTATGGACAAACTCAGAGCAATTCGAAGCAAAATCTCCTGGGAGAGAGCGTTCGTGGAACTAAACTCTGATTCCAGCATAAAGAGCAGAGTGTTTTTGCGGGACGCGTGAGAGAGCCCCTAACACTAGAATCCAGAGTAACTGAGAAGCAGCAACAGTGAAGAAGAGGGTGGTTTTAAAGCAGGAATACACAAATGTGGGGGACAGACAGGGTCTGGAAACACGGGGCCGTGACAAAGGGCAGGGAAGGACAACTGCTTAGCAAAACAGAAAAGCAAAATTCATTCCGCCCTCACACCACCTGCTCGGGTAAACCACAGGTGGACCAGGCACTGAAGGTGAAATTCTGTTCCCTTTAACAAGAAAGCCCATTCCCCAGGGCCTGCACTGGGGACTCAGGCCCTCCCTTCCTTCATGACTGTTGAATGTCACCTCATCTAAAGTGACCTCGTCCAAGGTGGTAACTCAGTAGCCTAGCCACACCTGTTCCCCTCACCTGATTTATTTTTCTTCCTACTCCTCATCCTGACTGATTGCCTGGACACACGTGTGTAAGAGAGAATTTGTTGTTGTTCCTGGCAGTTCCCCATCTATTGACCCTGGAATGTAAGGCATCTGGAATATTCTTTTTCACTGCTATTTGCTAGTGCATGACATAGTGCCTGGCACACAACAGCTACTCAATAAATATTTGTGCTAGCTAGAGAGAGGGCCAGCAGACGAGGTGTTTGAGGCTATAAAGAAACCAGAACTTGGTGGCTTGGAACAGGGCAATGGAGGGAGAAGGGGCATGTGGCTGCATGGGCAGAGTGGGTCTCCCTGGGGTGGTGGGGGCCACCTGAGCCAAGATGTAACCAAGATGTTCCAGAAAGAGATTTAGCTAAATGCAGACATCCAAAAGTGGAGCGGGCTTGGCTCCTGTGGAGAAAAAGGCCAGGAGAGCTGGCAAGCAGGGCAGAGAGAGCCAAAGGCCAGCAAGGACAGGTCACGTGGGGACAGAAAAGAGTTTGAATTCGTGTGCTGTCACCTGAGGATGGCACAGACACATCCAGGTCCAGAGCTAGAACATACCCTTAAAAGTTGTTGTTAGGGGCCATCAAGTCAGTATCCAACTCATAGCAACTCATAGCAACTCATACAACAGGGGAAACACTATTGTCAGTGCTTCTCTGCTGTTCATAGGGTTTCCAAAGGCAGATTAATTTTTGGGAGGGGGTTGCCAGGTCCTTCTCCCAAGCCTACAGCTTCTGGTGTTCCCAGGCGGTCTCCCATCCAGGTACTAACCAGGCCTCACCCTGCTTAGCTTCCCAGATCTGACGGGATCGGATGCCACAGGGCTATGGCTGCAGGCTATCCTTAAAAGTGCGCGTTCAAAATTCTCTCGTCAGAGAGGTCAGACAGAAAAGGCCCACACACACCCTCCTTGAGTCAGGGGCTCAAAACATCCCCGAGGCCCCTGCATCAGAGGCCATGCCTCGCTCATCATGGCAGTGTGCAATGCCTTGCACAGAGCAGGGACTCAGTAAACTTTGGCTAATTATCTGGTTCCAGGGTAGGGTTTAGCTCAGTTGGTAGAGTGGTAGAGAGTGTTCACTCTCTAAATACCTGAGTTCGATCACTAGCACTGCAAAAACAGAGGAGGACGTGGCAATCCACTCTTGAAGCAATCCCGAAACAATCAGCCACTGAAAATCCTATGAGGGTCACCATGAGTCAGAACCACTTGACAGCACCTAACAGCTTCAACAATTACCTGGTTAAATGAATAACTGACCTACCAAAAATAGAGAAATGGAAAAAAAAATAGATGTACTCAAGAAATCTAAAACAGCCGAGTGCGGTGTTGCACATCTGTGATCCCAGCGGCTCAGGAGGCAGAGGCAGGAGGATCGCAAATTCAAGACCAGAGGCAGTCTGCGTAACTTAGGGAGACCCTGTCCCAAAAAGTAAAAAAAATGGACAAATGGGCTGAGGGTGCAGCTCAGTAGTCCAGCACTTGCAGAGCATGCAAGCACGAGGCCCTGGGTTCAACCCCAGTACCACAAAAAAAAAGAAAAAAAAAAAAAGAAAAAGAAAAAAAGAAAAAAAAAAGGAACCTAATAAATTAATTTTAAAAAGTAACTTTCATTGACATTAAATAAAGTATCTTTCATTGACACTCTCCATCTCCACATCCAAGGACTGGACTGCTTTTTGCCACATGCTTTCTAGCAGCCATTACGAGGTGGACAGATTACCACAGAACAAATTTATAGAACCCTAGGAACCACAGCAGGCTGGGATTTAGCTTAGTTGGTAGAGCATTGCGCTGCAGTCTCTGAGTTCCTGAGTTCGATTCCCAGCACCACAAAAATGGGAGAAGGGCCTGGCAATCCACTCCCAAGGCAATCCCGAAACAGTCTGCCATTGAAAACCCTATGAGGGCCGCTATGAGTCGGATACCGACTCGACGGCACCTAACAACAAGAACAACAATGAACCACAGCAGGCTGGGATTTAGCTCAGTGGGTAGAGCGCTGCTCTGCAGTCTCTGAGGTCCCAAATCCAATTTCCAGCACGGCAAAAATGGGAGAAGGATGTGGCAACCCACTCCCAAGGCAATCCCAAAACAATCTGCCATTGAAAACCCTATGAGGGTCGCTAGGAGTCGGACATGACTCAATGGCACCTAACAATAAGAACAACAACGTGAACCACAGCAGAGACAGGAGAGGGGCCAGGGCCACCACTTCCCCAAGCTCAACCCAGCCAAGCCCACTGCAATCCTGGGGGGTGCAGCTGCTGGCGAGACCCAGGAGTCAGACCCAGGAGCCAGCACCTGTTCAAGTTCAAGCAACACACGAACCAATGCACC
Source organism: Pedetes capensis (assembly GCA_007922755.1). Taxonomy (NCBI): domain Eukaryota; kingdom Metazoa; phylum Chordata; class Mammalia; order Rodentia; family Pedetidae; genus Pedetes; species Pedetes capensis. The sequence continues at coordinate 4,960 of VMDO01018363.1, forward strand.
TGGAGTGGCCAAGTTGTCCTATCACCACTCAGTACCAAACTCCAACCCAACCACACCCCCCATGTGAGAAATCCCCCCGCTTCTTCCCTTGGCTGGCTTCTGCTCTGGGTGGAAAGCAACTTATGTTTGACTAGTGGGGGCCAAGGTGGCTTTAGTCCGTTCTCAGACCTGGTGTGTCCACATTCAGAGCTGGCTGGATTAAGCAGAGAAATAATGTAAATAAGAAAATCATCCTGAGGACCTGACAAGAGCTGATGCCCAGGGCCCAGGGAGGAGGCAGGGTGGGTTCAGAGTTCTAGATTCCACGGAGGGCTGTGTCAAAGTTGCACAGTACTGATGCGACCACCGCTGGCAGCTGATGTCCCCAGATCTCATCAGCACCACACTTAGGATGCTCAAGATGTTTCCCAAGCCCCCATGCTGTGGCCTTGGAGACTACATTAATTATGCAAATGTGCCTTGGTGTGTCGGGTGATGGCATCTTGTCTATAATGAGTACTCGAAATTGACAAGAAAAACAAGGATTTCAAAAATTAAAATGCTGGAGAAGACATTCCTCTGCCGTAGTGTAATTTATTAATTAGGGGGAATGAGCTTGTTAGAAAGGGGGTGTGCGACTTTGACACAGCCCTCCGTGGAATCTAGAACTCTGAACCCATCCTGGCTCCTCCCTGGGCCCTGGGCATCAGCCCCTGTCGGGTCCTCAGGATGATGAGTGCACGGGGAGATGGGTACCCAGAAGCCCCAGCTCACTCTCCGGCGGGCCTTCCCACCTCCCGCAGAAGACCTGGACCTTGCAGTCCCTTCCGCCAAGCTCCAGCCAACCCCCACCACACGGTGCTACTTCGCCTGAGCAGGGTGTGGCGTCCACCACTGCTCCCAGGGCAAGGACACACCTGTGCCCAGCGCCCCCCACTCACTCACCCTCCACGTGACCCCCGCTGGCTCCCACCGCACTCTGGCTGCGGTTCCCTACTCGGCTCTTGCAAACTAACCTGACGCCTAAGCCTCGGCGCAGAATGAAATTCTGCAAAAGGGGAACCATCAGCCCTGCTTGGCTACAAAAAGCTGCTGGGCCAAGGCCAGGGGATGGAACGGGCACTGGGGTGTAACGCTTGAGCACAGGCCGCTGGGCTCGAAGCCAAGCTCTTTACTGACTATCTGGGAGACTCAGAGTCATGGACAAAGGGCCTCTATGCCCCAGGCTGCTCGAGGGTACCGTGAGAAGTCAAGCCCAGTACACCAATACCACACGGGGATCTCGAGAGGCCAACTCCAAACAGCAGAGTGAAGTTCCTACGTCAGGCGCATGTAAGACCGCGGAGAACATGAACCAGCACTCACAGCGGTTACCAGCCTGTGGCTGTGGCCACAGAGGGTGTCGCAGCGCACACTGAACACACCCTGAACCACAGCCCGGCAGCCTGAACCTGACCCTACGGTAAGCAATAGTGAGGCGCCACCTGCCTAACTGGGCAGCCTTCACTCCCCTGCTTCTCCCGCTCCAAGTGACCCCAGGACCTGGTGACAGGATTCCTCACCTGCTTACACTGTTGAGGTGGGACAGGAAGGGGAATGATGTTCCAGATGCCAGGCATCCCTGTCTTCTGACCCCCAAATACTCACCGCCATGGGCCCCACCCTCGCTTTCAGCCTCTGCTTCAACTGCTTTGCTGGTCTCACCCTGTCTGCCAGGCGCGTCAGCCAGCTGAGGTTCAGGCCTGCCATGCCGGTTCCACGGGCCTCGTGCCTGCCCCTCCAAGCACCAGCACCCAGACTTCTGGGGAGCCCTGCACAGCCATCTATACACCCTAGCTCTCCCAGGCCACTGTCCCCCAGTCCTGCCATGCCGAGGCACATCCACAGCACAGGGAAGGCGGGGTCTCTGGAAGCGGGCAGATGGGCGGCTTAGCACTGCAGTCTGGGCTAAAACTGCACCACAGAGCGGCCAGAGGGAGGATCCTCCAGTGAGGACAGGAAAAGGCTCACAGCTGAGCATCTGGGGAGGACACGAGCCAAGGACTGACCACTCCCCAGTGTGGCACTTGTGCCTTTTCCTCCGATCCCCTCTAGCACACAGTGAGGGCCAGCTCTCGCTGTCACTGCCAAAAGGAAACAGCCCCTGAAGAGCAAGGACTGTACCCGCTACTGCGGTATCTTACTCAGCGCCTAGCGCAGGGCAGCACCCTTCACAGGCAATCAATTCCACAAACAGGGTGGGCTAAACCTCAGCCCCTGATAATCAATTCTTTCTGAAGAGGGACGATGTGAATGCCAGCTCCTGCCTCCTCCAGGCCTGGCGTCAGAGTCAACACAGCGCCAACATCTCGGAGCGCTCTGGCCCGGCTCCACACACAGGATCCACCACGAAACACAAGCAACTTTCAAGTTCTCAATTCGAAGACAAAGACCACTAAGGGCCAACTGTATAAAGGAACTTGTTATGTCTGGGTGGGGCTGGGATTTAGCTCAGTTGGTAGAGCACTGCGCTGCAGTCTCTGAGGTCCCAAGTTTGATTCCCAGCACCGCAAAAATGGGAGAAGGGCCTGACAGTACACTCCCAAGGCAATCCCGAAACAGCCATTGAAAACCCTAGGAGGTTCGCTATGAATCGAATACCGACTCGATGGCACCTAACAACAACAACATGTCTGGGTGACTCTTCTGATGGGTGGGACAGTGGGAGAGGAAAAGGAAAAGACAAAAGCCAAGGAGGATGAAGGAAACACTACACCTCATGAGAAGAAGGGAGAAGAAAAATGAAGCTCTCCTCAGACCTGCTCAAGGTCATCCATCCCCCAAAAACAGGTTCAGGTGGAAACGGCCAAGGGGCCGCAACCTGGCTGTGGATTACAGTGAAGCCTCAGGGCAACCTAGAACAGGTGTAGCCTACTAAGCTTTCCCCTGAGAAACTGCGGGTGACTTACAGTCTTGTGACGACCTGTGTCGGAAGGTAAACCGCAGGTGGCTCCGGTTGACGTCCTCAATGGGGATGGCCACCTGGAGGAAGGGAAGGGAAGTGTCAACACCTTTACGAGTGTTTCCTAGCACAAAGAGCTTAATGCAGCTGAGGTGTCAGGTCCCCTGCAAACACTTCAACACGACTGTGGTGAAAACCCTGGATATCTGACCTCCGGTGTGATTCTTCCAAAGGCAAAATGCTTTTGGAAAATCTGAACAAGATAATATTGTAAAGAACGTAAGGCCAACTCTGCCAGACAGCTGGATTTTTTTTTTTTAACATTCTAATCTTCATTGTTAAGACTACTTTTGAAAGCTGCCACCTTCACTGTAAGACCCAACATGAAAGGGGCTCTATTCCCTCTGCAGTCGCAGCTAGAAAGCTTCCCTACTGCCACGCTAAGGTAAAAGGAGAGACATCATACAGGGCTCCTGGGGGCAAAGTTTCTCCCTAATTCTCACATCTAACATCTCCCTGCCGGAGCCAAACCACAACCCTACTTTTCAAGGAGTCAGGCTCTGGGGTGGTGTCTGCAACAGTGGCTGTCATGGAGTGCTGAGCTACGGCCTCAAGAAAGTGCTAGATGTCAAGCTCCTGGCAATCAACCCCGTCTCTGGCAAGAGCCTCCAGAGTGCAGTCCTGCTTCCTCCCACGGGGTGTAGAGGCAGCAGCCCCAAGGAGAGAAAGACAATTGCTACGCTGAAGAGATCCTGTCATTTGTTTCCAGGGAAGTCCTATTTTTATGCCCAAGAAGACAGGAGGGTAAAGGTACCCCCAGGAAATGCCGGCATGGTTCCTAATCCACCATGAATGATCCTGGGGTTGGAGGGGAGGGGCTTCTTTGGGAGACAAATGAACAGCTCATCAGCAGCCTCGGGTGATGAAAGGGCCGTGGAAATAATAATACCTTAACCGTCTCAAACCATCGCGGCTGCTTCACTTGGTAGTAAATCACGGACTTGTACTCGGAGATCGCCTCGTCGCCCGCGCCCGGGAAAATCACGTGCTTTAAGAGAAGGTACAGGGTCCACGTCAGGCCTCCCACAGCCTCGCAAGGCAATGTCTCCCGCTGCATGCTCTGCCACACCTACGGGAAGGAGGGCAGCCCTCCAGGCCCACCAACAAAATTGCACAGGGAATGTGTTCCCACCACAGAGGGACAGCACCCAGCTGCCAGCCTGCACCCTAGGCTCATCCACGGAGGTCCTGCGGGCTCTGAGACACGGGGAGCACACGGGCCTCCACCCCGCCTCTCTCGTCCCCAGTTGCTTTAACATGAGGATCGGTGGCCAACTGCCTCATTCATTCAATAGGTTTAGAACAAAGGGCTGTCTACCAAATAGGGGTGGCAAGCCCCCACTCCCCTCTCCACTCCCCTCCCTTCAATTATGAACACCATCTGCTGGACTCCAGCTGCAGCCATATTGGTAAAGCCCAAGACAGAGGGCAGCACCCACAGCCTTCCAGAAAGACACGCGGGCAGTGACATGGGAGCAGGCGCAGCCAGGGAGAAGTGCGGGTTCTACAAGAGGAGAACCACCAGCCCTGCGTGGCTACAAAAAGGTGCTGGCAAAGGCCAGGGGATGGAACGGGCACTGGGGTGTCACGCTCAAGACAGGGTGCTGGGAGCAGGCCCAGCCAGGGAGGGTGCGAGCCCTGACTCCCCAGAACAGAGTCCCAGGCACAAGCCCTGCCACTGCTCTCACCACAGGGGTACCTGGAGGGACACCCGTTCTGGCCACCAGAAGAGGCCACAGCCTCTGGGTTCCTCCTGTGGCTCTAGGTCATCTCAGGAGGGGCGAGAGACACGAGGTCACAGCTCAGCTTGGGCAACAGAGGTCAGAGGCCCAGATGCCAACCCCAGGTCCACCTCTCACCCTGAGCAAAGTGCTGATTTCTCAGGGTCTATGTTTCCTCTTCTCTCAAATGCTGATAATTACAGTGTAGAGAAGACAGACAGCAAAGAAGCCCTGTGTTTTTGTTTTTGTTGTTGTTGTTGTTGTTATTTTTGCGGTACTGGAGGTTAAACCCAGGGCCTCGTGCTTGCATGCTCTGCAAGTGCTGGACCACTGAGCTGCACCCTCAGCCCATTATTTTACTTTTTGAGACAGGGTCTCGCTAAATTATGCAGACTGCCTCTGGTCTCGAACTTGCAATCCTCCTGCCTCCACCTCCCAAGCCACTGGGATGACTGGCATGCACCACCGTGCCCGGCAGCCCTGTGCATTTTAAAGGTGTATTTCTAGGGTGACTGCTGGGCGGTGGGGAGATGACACCAGCGAAGGAGACCCACAGGGATCTCCTGAGACAAGCTGGTAGCCAGGACCCGGAGGACACAAAGCAAGCTGGAGAAAGGAGGCCAGAGCCCACGCTCATCCAGAGAAACGGGGCTACACAGCCCATCGAGGACGCCTCGATCCTGAGCACAGGCAAAGTGGACACTTGCAAAGAAAACATTGACCTGTACAGATCAGACCTGGCAGGAAGAAATACCTCCAGTCGCTTCCCGTCTTCGTCATAGACAGACACGGTCACCTCCACGTTCTTCGCCGTGGTCTTGCTGCCTTTATCAAAATCTCCTTGAACTAACGTGACATAGATGTCATTTCGAACATCACCTGGGGGAAAAATTATACCTTGAATACCGATCCACTACTCAGAGTAACGCCTGCAGCCGTAGCCCTGTGGCATCCGATCCCGTCAGATCTTGGAAGCTAAGCAGGGTTGGGCCTGGTTAGGACTTGGATGGGAGGCCGCCTGGGAACACCAGATACTGTAGGCTTGGGAGACGGACCTGGCAACCCGCTCCCAAAAATCAGTCTGCCATTGGCAACCCTATGAACAGCAGAGAAGCACTGACAAAGTGTTTCGCCTGTTGTATGTAGGGTCGCTATGAGTCGGATACAGACTTGACGGCACCTAACAGCGACAATAGCAACTCTGTGTAACGAGAACATGGTACTCCATTGGCACGCCCAGGAAAACAGTCGGCAGCTACACTACATGCATGAGGCCAGGAACGGAACGAAATGCTGATTAAGAACAAGAACCACAAGCCTAGGACTGGGGACAAGGCATGGGCTACAAAAGGACGTTTCTGCGTGGTTCTTATCTGGGAGGCAGCCATAGGCACCCTGAATGGGGGCCACAGAGAGAAGACAGACAGCAAAACAGACCCATGCATTCTAAAGTAAGGCGAACCTTGAATTGCGAGAAAAACCACACAACAAATGAACTCAAAACTCTTCTTGCTGCTGAGAACTTACAAAGCCCTGGTAATGCGTCAGTGGGGAACAGGTTCTGAGCTTCGTTAGCGACATGATTTAAAGGAAGCATCACGGCCCGGTGACTGCCTCCCTGCCGCCTGCCGGGTCCCTCCCAGGTCTGACCTTGCTCTTGCAGGAGATCAGCGACCATCCATCCCACAGGGGCCCCAGCGTGGCAGAAGGAGGCAGCCTCCTTAAGGAAAGAAGCCTTCCCTTGCTTTCTTGTTTCTTCTGTTGCTTTTCTTCTTTTTTCACTGCTCTATTTTGGCTTTTAATGTATCCAACTATTAAATTAAGCTTTCATTTAAAAGTCATTATTATAACAGTCCCAGTGGGTTGTTCACACAGCCACAGTGGCTTCTAGGAAAGAAAGTGAGGCTGCAATGGCGGGCGCTGCCCACAGGAGAAGTTAAGAAGGATGGAGCCCAGAGCTCGGGGGCCAGAGGGCAGACCTGCCACCAAATCAGTTGTGTGACCTCAGATATACCCCTTAACCTCCTGGACAATCCACCCCTAAACAGCCTCTTGGGAAGGCATGCATGCTCTGTATGATTTCCCCATTCTAAGAGTAAAAACCATAATCAAAAAGGGTGACATCAGCTTTCAGAAGATCTCACCAGGCAGAGAAGTAACAGGGGCTCAGGACAGCCTCGGGATCAAGCCCCACGCCTTCACGCCCATGGTTACCTGGTGATCAGCTTCCTGCAGCTATCCCACAAGGAAGACCTTGTCTGCAGTGAGTAAACCCCATAGATGGGTGTTACCAAGGGCCCTAAGCCAATGCCTCCTGTTAAAGGCTACAGGGTCATTGTGGGAGGAAGAGACTAGCCATAGACGTAGGTAGACATGGCCACCTTCCCAGCTTGAAGGAGAACTCCGCTCCCCTGCCTGATCCTCCAGGAGGGCTCCAAGACAAGGTGGGCTGTGAAAAGGCAGAAGAGCCAGCGCGAGTGTGACATAACAGGCTCTCCTGTCCGCAGGACGCTGACAGACCAGGGCAATGCAGCGGTTCTGCCAGGCGAAAGGCACGGCCCACACTCCCTCTGGTGCCCACAGGCTGGCCAGTGAGCACTCAGCCAACAGACAGTGAGGTCATTTGCTCCAGCAGAATCCCTCCGTAGGAATTCCTTAGCACACAGAACCTACCAGAACAATGGTCAGCTGTGTGTGCACCCCAGGAATCAGGGAAGAGGTAACTAAAGACCTCTGACTCACTTAGTAAGCCTACTGATCGTAAGGGAAACTCCACCGGTATGAACCAGAAGTGCCCTGGGTTTCCCTTTGAACACGAGGGCACCCTGAGGCACCCAGATAAATGTCCATTGTCAACTTCATCCATACATTGACATTTTGAGTCCAAGTGTGAAGAATAAGCCCATGAATTAGTCCGTTTCCATTAACCAATCTGAATTAATCCGATGAATACAGACTCAACACACAGAAGCAAAGGCCGTTCCGGTTTCATATCTGGCTCCCTGTCATGATTTTCCTGCACAAGCAGCCTAAGCGATCTGCAGTCTAACCGATTTCACATGTCCACTGTGTGGATTTACCACACAGGGTACTCAATAACCCGTCACAGCCTCAAAGCGAAGGGAGTGGGAAGCACATGTCTTTGTGGGTGCAGGAAATAAGACCAGCACTACCTCTTCAGGGACACACTCAGAATAGCACCCAAGGGTAGCAGGCGGGCAGCAGAAGCCTACAAAAGGATGTCACATGTTATCATCCAGCCTGGTGGCCTGCCCATTTGACTGCAGGCTATGGTTTAATTTTGAAGGGGATTAGTTCACCACCAATTTGTAGGCTCTCAGGATCCTTACATGGGTCAATCAGGATTATTAATGTGACATTACTCACAAACCAGAAAGTATCACACAGATGTAAAGGTTAGGTGCCGTTAAGTCGGTATCCGACTCATAGGGACCCTACAAACAACAGGCAGAACACTATTGTCAGTGCTTCTCTGCTATTCATAGGGCTTTCAATGGCTGATTGTTTTCTGGGAGTGGGCTGCCGGGTCCATCTCCCAAGCCTACAGCACCTGGTGTTCCCAGGCGGTCTCCTATCCAAGGACTAACCAGGCCCAACCCTCCTTAGGTTCCGAGATCTGATGGGATTGGATGCCACAGGGCTACAGCTGCAGGTTCAGATGTAAAAGGCAAATATTAACAAGCTTCCCACCAGCTGAGGATCAAAACAGAACACCAATATGAATACAGTCTGGAAACTGGGAAGCATTCACAAATGCAAGAGATGAACACTGTTGATTTACTCAGGTGAAAGCCCTGACTGGGCTCGGGCGGCCCCAGTGTGGTAAGAGATGTGGCCGAGCGGGCACTATCCTTCTAACCATGCCATCGCCCATGCTGGGCTTCACGCTGCGTGGCTCACTCGCCGATCCTCCTTCCTTCTCCCGATTGGCTCTCTGCTCAGACGCTGGTTGGGTGTCCATGTCTCCCACCCATGACCCTTGCAGCTGGAAGGAGGCCGCTCCTCTGGGGATCCACATGACCACGGTGCCTATCACCCCACTCTGCTTGCAGCCCCTAGCACTCGGGCAACCCATGACCACCTCGGGATGACGCGCTCAGCCCTCTCCCTGCCAGAGCCCATACATGTCTCCATACACATCACTCTTCGTGGCCGGCTACACCTGCACCATGCTCAAAAGCGCAGAGTCGGTCAGTCCTTACCAGGCATGATTATCTCTGGAAACCCTGTTTTCCGAGCCACAGCTGTCGTCCTGTCCACCAAATGAGGAAACTCTTTTCGAATCTGATGGATATCTCCAGGAAGTAATTTCAGCGTTACCCACAAACCTAGAGAAACAAAGGATGCCTAAGTCACGTATTATCTTATGCAATTTTAGAAGTTTTCTCAAAAGCAATTTCAGTGAATGAGTAACTTTTCATTCATATCACAGTTTAACTTTTTTTTTTTTTTTTTGGCAGGACTTTGGGGTTGAACTCAGAGCCTGGCACGTAGTTTGCCACTGCTCTACCACTGGGCTGCATCTTCAGCACATTTTGTTATTTTTTATTTGGGGACAGAGTTTCACTAAGTTACACAAGCTGCCTCTGGCCTCGAACTTGCGGTCCTTCTGCCTAAGCCTGCAAAGTCACTGGAATGAAAGGCAGGTACCATAGCACCCGGCAACCGTTCAACATCTCGAAAAGAAATGTGCAGCCAAATGTCCAGCCAAAAGGTGCTTGGCCAGGACTACAAACTGCATCTGGTTAACTGGGCTACAAACCTCGCCCGGAAGCCACGAAGAGACAGATGTATCCACACGAACAGCAGATGTGTGCGCCCTATTTAAAAATGTCAGGGATGCACAGCCCTTCTGAACGGATATGTCCAGGCTGAATCAGAAGGTGGTGTTGACCTGGGAGTGGGCAGAGGAGGCCACAGTCTCCAGCCTCCCAGGAAGGCCGACAGTGGGGAGGACCCAGGAGGTGAACGCACAGCCTCACACCCTCAGGATAGTCTCACTCTGCCACAGAGCTCCTGGCTCCCAGGTGAGCAGCAGAGCACAGAGCTGGGGGCTACCATCCCTCAGCCAGGGACAGCGCAGCCTGTGGAGCCAGCCCTCGGCAACACTGCCCCAGCCCAGGAGGACCAGAGGCTCTGCTGCCACCTGCTCTTCCCTGTCAGTGGGAAAAGGAAGACCTCCCACCTTCTAAACCAAAATGCCAAGGACATCCTGCAGCCAGTATGGTGACCCCGAGGCCTTTGCGCCCAGTGTGCGCCCGGCTCTCCCACCCACAGGGCTGCGCATGGGTAGATGTTCCCAAGTGGCACCCACGCGGAGGAGAGCAAGATAAAGCATAAGGTAGACACTTGCCACACATCAAAGGCCGGAGACAAAGCAGGGGTTGGCTCTGCCACCTGTTTCCAAGGACAGCACCAGCCCCTGAGGCGGGGAAGGGGCATTACCGCCCACCTGCATGTAGGGACGCTCTGCCCTTGGGACTGCGGGGCCCGGCCTGTAGCTTCCCAGCCACTCAGCTCTGTGGGCCCCTGTGGGCCTATCACAGTGTCAAAACGTGGGTCTGTGTCTCTGGGTGTGTGTATCTGCATATTCGTGTGCGTCTGCACCACTGTATGTGCCTGTGTGTACCCGTGATGGTCCGTACGGGCCTGCACGTGCCTGTCACTGTGTGTAAGCATGCCCGTGTGCATGTGGATGCATGTACACGTGTGTCTGCATGTGTGCCTGTATAAGCATGTTGCTGTGCCGGCGTTGTGGATGCGTGTGTCTCTGTGAGTACCTGTATAGCTGTCCATTCTGTTCCAAAGAGCAGTGGCGCTCTCCTATAATCCCAGCAACTTGGGAGGCGGAGGCAAGGCCATCACAAGTTCTAGGCCAGAGACAGCCTGTGCAACTTAGCAAGACCCTGTCTCAAGGTAAAAAAAATAAATAAAAAATAAATAGGATAGGGGTGCAGCTCAGTGCCAGAGCACTTGTAAAGTATGGGTGAGGCCCTGGGTACCCTAGTACCACAAAAAAAAAAAAAAAAAAAAAAAAAAATCAAAGCACAAGAGCTGGTCACCCATCACTGTTTACCGCAGCACCCTGTACTTGGTAGAAGAAAAACGAGAAAATCACGGGCCTTGTCCACAAGCAACTGGCATTCTGAGTAGCACCGGAGTGTGTCCCACGAGTACACACAAAGGACTCCACTTTAGGTCGGCTCTGCTGGCTTTGACCCTTCCACTCCCCTGTCCTCTAGCTACCTGTCTTACAACGGCTGCTCTGAAGACGTCTTTCCTCTTTACAAAGAGCGATGCTGCTAATGATTGAGAAAGTAGAAAGGCACCGATTTAGCCAGTGAAACCGTTCTTGTCTGCCACCTAGTAGCTGCTCTATTTATTCAGAAATATCTAACGAGCACCTACTATGTGCTAGGCACCTACTATGTGTTCCAAACCTAGGGTAAACACTTAGTATCTCCCTATGAGGGACTCAAGTTCATTGCAAGGGTCAAAAAGAAGTCCTTGGGACCTGAGAGACATAGGTACATAGGAGGAGCTGGCAGGGAAGTCCCGGGCATGCGGGGGGCACATCTCCACCCTGCATCCCAGCGGGCAAAGAGGCTCCTCTGAGGAAGGACCTCAGGGCTGAGATCTGCAGGCAGTGAGGGAAATGGAGGCCCGGACCCATGCTGGGTGGCTGCACTTGGAAGCTAGCAGGAACAATCGTCCACCTGGGGGACAGAGGAGATGTCTGCAGGGCTCAGGAGTGGCTCCAGCGTCTGACTTGATGATGCCCTGGTAGCTGCATGGGACAGGCAGATGAGGAAGGACAGGCCACCCTAGGCAAATCGTGGCAGGACTTGAACATGACTGGGGAGGTGGGGTGGGGAGGTGGGGAGGAGGGGTGACCTCCTCAGCCTGGAGGTCAAAACAGCAGAACCAGCAGGAGCCCAGGGGGAAGAAGGGCAGTGCTCGAGGGGGTGCCCCTGTGGGCATGGCCACCACCAGGTGCCAGGCACACTCCAGTGCTGGAAAGCCTGTTCCAGGAGGAGGTGAACTGAAGGCACGCTCAAGGGCATCGAAGGAAAGAAGAGGGCCCCGAAGAGGGTACAGATGAATCCCCAAAGTTCTCATTGAGGAGGAGGAGCTGGTGGGGACCGGGGACCCCAGGAATGGTGGCATCCATGTCACCAAAGTCCCATCACACCCAGAGGAAAGGGGTGTGTGTAGCACTGAGCTCAGATGTCCCCGGGGACCTCGGCAAGAGCCTCTTGGTGGAAGGGCGGGGCAGGTGACTGAGACACAACAAGGAAAAGCGAGGGAAGGGAAGGGCAGGTGACTGAGAGAGAACAAGGAAAAGCGAGGGAAGGGAAGGGCAGGTGACTGAGAGAGGACAAGGAAAAGCGAGGGAAGGGCAGGCCCCAGGGACAGAAACTGGATGAAGAGTCGATTGCCTGGGACCTGCTGCTCCGGGGTGTCTCAGGGCGTCTCCTTTTCTTTCCTCTCCTTTCACGTATTTGTTTCCCTTTCCTTTCTAAGATACAGAATTCCAGACAGCTGGACAGAGTTTGAAGAAGGAGAGAAGCAAATCGAGTAGAAGGAGGTCCCCAGCGACCAATCAGGGGAGGGCGCCCCAGCAGAGGCACAGGGACCAGGGCTCAGGACACAACTGACCAAAGCAACTGACCAAGAAAGGCGAGCAAGAATAAGAATCTCAGCTTTGCTCACCAGGCCACGTGCCCTGGCACTGAGTGAGTCTCCTCACACCTACAGACAACGAGGCCCCTTTGCTAATCCTCACGAAAAAGCCACGGGCTGGGAGCAGCTCTGGGCCTGCAGAGAAGGTGAGCAGATGGTCCCTCGGGGGCTGGGCACTGCCTCACCCTGGCCACTGGCTCTGTCACGCAGTCATCCAAACCGAACTGCATTAATAACGTGACCAGAAGCCCCGCCCTTTCCAACACCTTCCCTTCTTTACACATACCACCTTGCTCAAACATCTGCATTCATGAGCTGGAATATTGGAGACACCATTGGATTTGTTAACAGCACAATTTAAACGTGGGGATTACATTTTCCTGATTACATTGAGTTGAAAACACTTTTCCTCACAAGGGAAAAATGAGACCAATTACCACCAAAGCAAAAGACATTTGAGGTTGACATCTGCTTAGCCAGAAGGATTAAAAACAGAAAGAATGGGTGCTCATGACATCCCATAAAATGGAAGTGCGGGTCGGTGAACCTGACGGTTCACGGTCCCTTAAAGACTCAGCACCTCTGGTTCAGGGGCCAGCAAAATCCAGATTAAATAGAAAAGACTTTGCCGTGGTAAGGAAGCAGGTGGGGGCAAACCTAGAATAGGCTAAGGCCAGAGACGAGCTCAGAGGAAGCAGCAGCATGCGGAGAGATGGTGTGGGACACCACGGGCTCTCTGTGAGCTTGAGTACTTCCTCCCTCTCCCCGATTCCAAGTTCCTCGATGGTGACTGGATGGATGAGCAAGCATGGAGGTGACCCTGGGTCACTGCTGAGGGGAAGACAGGAACTCCCTGGACAAAGCTGTTGGGGATTTTTAAAAGCACCCCATGAATAGGGTCCCTCTAACCAGCCTGAGCCTGCAGCCCTAGCCCTGGGGCCTCTGATCCGGTCAAATCTCAGAAACTAACCAGGGTTGGGCCTTGTTAGTACTTGGATGGGAGACCGCTTGAGAACACCAGGTGCTGTAGGCTTGGAAGACGGACCCGGCAACTCACTCCCAAAAATCAGTCAGCCATTGAAAACCCTATGAACAGCAGAGAAGCACTGACAATAGTGTTTCGTCTGTTGTATATAGGGTCGCTATGAATCGGATACGGACTTGAGGGCACCTAACAACAACAACAACAACCAGCCTGAGGGGCTAACACTCAGGCTACATTCTACTCACTCCTTTATCCCTGTTCCCATCGAGTGAGCAAAGATGGCCCCTGATCAGCCTGAAGCACCTCAATTTTGATTGGCTACCCCTAGCACCTCAGTTAAATAACTGCCCCTACCTGGCAGGTATGACAGTTTACCTGATGTACCTGTCAGGAATGTGCCCTGATTGGCTAACCCCGGTACACACCCCCTCCCAGGAGCCTATATAAGCAAGCTCCTGGATCCCACCTGGGCCCTCTTGTTTTCACCTGCTACCAGACCCCATCACCTTGACCTGGCACTCCCGAATCCTGTGGAAGACCACCTAGCAAGCCAATGCATCAAGACCAGGGGCCCCGAAGCACCAAACGCTACAAGCAAGCCACAAAGAACCTCCCAATTCCTCCTATCCTTGGGAAGGTGGGAGGCAGAGAAGGCGAGTTGTGAGAGTCAAGACCACCGGACCTCCAGCCCAGTAGAACACCAACTGCTTGTAGCTGTGCCTTTAAGGCTGAGCTGTACCATCAGTGAGCCTGCAGCATTCTATGCTGCAGGCTTAGCGCTAGCACTTGAGCACCTGACAGGGGCTGCTTGCTGGTTGCCCCTCGCTTGGGGAGTAACCCAGTAAACTTTCCCTCTCCTGTTTCCCACAGAAGCTCTCCCAAAGTCCTTCTTTGGCACCTCTGGCCACCACACCAACCCAGTCCAGTGGGTCCCCAATACCCACTTGGTGTCAGGGCAAGGCTCTGACCGCTGCTGGGCCCGACCCGAACCCCGACACAAAGCCTTGCCAACCCGAAATCCATGGGCCACATCTTCTCAATTCTCCCAGAATAACACGGATTCCATTGCAAGCGAGCCCTGGGGAAAGGCCAGATAGCAGGGCAGAAGGGAGCCTGGGGCACCGTGACTCACAAAGGTCCCCATGGGAAGGCTGTCCACATCCTCCTCCCTCAGGTCTCACAGGGGCCTGAAACCTCCCCTTCTGCCTAGGTGTTCAAGGTCCTGGCCCTGCTGCTCTCCGGCTCATAGATTTGGGCTGTAACACCATGAATGAGCAGAGGCGGCTCCCCGGCCTCTTTCTGAGGAGCTTCCTATCGGCCTAACATAATCCTCACTTCTGCTTGACTGTAATAAACACTCAGCAAAACTCGGAGGAAGCTGCGAGGGAAACTGGAAATCCAAGGGGTCCCTGCTCCAGGGCTGAGGGTGGCTCCAGGGGCAGCAGCTCTGGCTGGACCTCCCTGTGGTTTTCAATTAAAGCACAAACTGGGAGGGCTGTAATCCAGGAGAATGGGGCCTGGGGCAGCTTAAACCTGCTCCTGCGCAGAGGCCACACTCCCTGAGCATTCTGGGTGGGGTTCTGTTCTGTTCTTGTTGGCCGCAGAGGGGTGCAATTCCCACCAGCCAAGGGCCCCTGCAGAGCCTTAAAGGGCTCATTTCTCCAGAATGTTCTTCAGACACGCTCCCAGAACAGTGGGAAATCAATGGGCGTGGTGTTCTTTAAAAGCCTAGTGACTGCAGGCGGCTCTTCACCTGAGCTCCGGAGCACACAGCACAGGGTATCAGATCAAGGACGGACCCCAGGCTTGCCCATGTGTTACAAGCACGATTAAAGCCCAGAAGCTCTGCAGGTGACCTTCCCTCAGGCAGCCAGGATGCGGGTCTCTGTGGACAGCTGTTTCCTGGCAGTCCTCCCGGCCAGCCCTCTGTCAGCCACGCCACTCGAGGTGACCGATCCGTTCGTTAGCTCCACCAGCAGAAGGTCAGCTGCTAGCAGGCATCAGCGTGGCATTAAGAGCAACTCATGCCGGCCGGGTACCGTGGCACACCTCTGTCATCCCAGGGACTCAGGAGGCAGAAGCAAGAGGATCACAAGTTTGAGGAGAGGCAGCCTGCATAGCGTAGGGAGACACTGACTCAAAATAAAAAGGGAAGCGCCGAGCGCAGTGGTGCACACCTGTAATCCCAGCGGCTCGAGAGGCGGAGGTGGGAGGATCGCAAGTTTGAGACCAGAGGCAGTCTGCATAACTTAGCAAGACCCTGTCTCAAAAAAATAAATTAAAAAAAAAAATGGGCTGGGGGCGCAGCTCAGTGGTCCAGCACTTGCAAAGCATACAGGCACGAGGCCCTGGGTTCAACCCCCAGTACTGCAAAATAAAAATAAAAATAAAAAGGGAAAAATGGGCTGGGGTGCAGTTCAGTGTGACAGCGCTTACAAAGTATGTGTGAGGTCCTGGGTCCAACCACCAAGCACTGGGAAAAAACAAAGTAATGCACGTAAGACAGGGAGCAAGGGAGGAGACGGCACCTAGATGACAGAACTGAGGGGGAGCTGGGCCACAAATGAAGCCACTTTCCTGGAGAGACAGAGGGACAGCCCCAGAAGGCAAGGTGGCAGTGCCTGGCGTATCACACAGGTGAGGACAGCAGAGGACAAGGGCGTCACCTGGCAGGTGGGGAGGGATACTGAATGTCCCTTTGCTTCTCTGACCAGTGAGGCACAACCAGGGCCAGTGGGCAACGACGGCATTGCAGTATTTTTAAAGGACAAGGAGAGCGGGCGCAGTGGCACACGCCTGTAATCCCAGAAGCTAGGGAGGCAGAGGCAGGAGGATCACAAGTTCGAGACCAGAGGCAATCTGCATAACTTAGTGAGACCCTGTGTCAAAAAGTAAGAAAATGGGCTGGGGGCGCAGCTCAGTGGTACAGCACTTGCAGAGCATGCAAGTGCGAGGCCCTGGGTTCAACTCTCAGTACCGCAAAAAAGGGGGGGGGGGCAAGGAGGAGATGGTAGGGGAGGAGAGGCCACAGCAGACAGGGAGGCGAAGGTAGGAGATGCTCCTTGGTGTATCTGCTTGGGACTCTTCCCAGACACCCGCTCGTGTCCTGCTCTGTCTTCTGTGCCCACCGGGGAGGCTGGTTCCCAGGCACGCTGGCAGGTCATCAGCGAGAAGCCAGCGCGCGCTGCCCAGCGAGGACACACACCGCACCACCGCAACACCATGGTCACCAGGGCCATTGTCCACTTCAGGCGAACGCGCAAAGCATACAGCACCACCCCAAGTTCGGTACATGCGCAGCAATGGACCCCAACCACGGATACCTACCCTGCCCCTTGTGGTTGACTTCCTTGGCGGCGATGACTTTGTTTATGACAGTCTGAAGAAAGTCGTTCTCCCCTGCCACCCTGGGTGAAAAACGGGATGACATGTTCAGCGGCTTGTGTCGAATGGCGTCGTCCAACGCGAGCCTGGAGGGCACGGGGCGACCAAGACCACGGGAGACAAAGGGACACAGAGAACCGTGGGCCACAGTGGCGGGGGACACAAGAGAGCAGTCACCGAGGGCGACAGAGTCATCATGAGTCAACACACGACAAAGGGCCGGATAGATGACAAGAGAGACAGGGAAAAGCATCGATCAGGAAAATGCTGAACCACAGGAGAGAGGTCAGGCAAAGGGGCACCCCGCTCCCCGGGAATCGCATGCACCAGCCTCAACGCCATTTCCACTGGATTACAGGGAAGGAGCTGGGCCGCAAGTACAGTGGCTCAAGGGCCTTTTATTCCAAAGACTGCTCATGGCCATTTCTCCAATCGCCATAGTTCTGAACTAGCCTAGGTCAAGGAGCAGGGGTAGGAAGGGAAAAGTGAAATCAAAACCTCGACCCCTCCTCCCAAAAAGATGCCTCACACTATATGGCGTAGGGAAGCTTTGCCCTCTGTCCCCGTGGACCATGTGTTCAACAGGGCCTCAGAGGTACCTGCAAGAAGGTGGCACAGACTCTAGAGAACAGAACTAACGGCCACCATGTCTGCAGGCTGCAGCCAGGACATTGCTAGGAATACAAACCACCAAGGTTCTCAGGGCCCAGGAGCTTGGTGCATTGTGCAACACGTGTCAGCAGAAATCCAGGCAACACCCCAATGGGAAATGAGCAAGAAAACATACATCAGGTGCATAATGCTTAAAATTAATTCCAGAAACAAGGACAGTGCCATCCATCACTGGAGCCACATAACTCAGGAGAACTGAGAGTTGTTTTAATGTACTTCACCAAGTTTAAATAAATAAGTAAATAAAGGCAGAGAAAGAGAGAGAGAGAGAGGCAGACAGAGAGAGGGAGGAAGAGGGGGAGGGCACTGTGCTTCCTTCCCTAAAACCAACCCTGTGAGATAATAAATCAGTTTTAATGGAGCAAAAAACGGTTTCATTAGCATGACATTTCCCAAAGAGCTGGTTTCATTGCTTATTTTGCTATTAAAACCATGCTGCTATTTTGCTTCTAACACTGCAAATATTAATCTGTATATGAGTCTTCCTTTAATGGAGCAAGAGTCACAAATTACATAACAGATAACTGGGCAATAGTATTTTTTAAAGTGGACATTTCCCTGCAAGATCGAAAAAACATGGTGGCAATGCGGCAGTATCTCAAAGGGCTTATACAATGTCCTGGGAAAACCATAAATCTGAAACTGATAACTTTCCCAACTTTTCTAGCAATAATCAAAGCTGTTTTTTCCATCCTTGATTTTGCCCAGAGGACACCAGCAACAGTAACTTCGACTCAGTACATGCAGGCACCCAGAAACCATGAAGTCTGATGTATAACACGGCGCTCGGAACAGCAGAGGCCTGCCTTATTTCTCAAGGGCAAAAGAAAAAACTCAGTACTGTAATTACATAGAAGCATATTTTACTTATTACCTTCATGTCTACCCAAGTTCCAAGATGACATTCCCCTTGTTTGCTGAGGAAGCTTCTCAGCTCTGCACAACTATGCTCCCTTTATAAACTCTCTGCACGAGGTGGGAGTCCAAAGCCACATCCTCCACCAGAACTTTCTGCAGTGACAGAAGCTGCTCTACAAGCACAGTCCAACATGGTGGCCGCCAGCCCCATGTGTCAGTGGACACTTGAAATGAGACTAACGTGATTAAAGAGCTAAATTTTTAATTCCATTTTATTTTAGTTCATTTAAATAACCACGTGGGGCCAGTGGTTCCATGTTGTAGTTGTTGTGTGCCATGTCCAACTCATAGTGACCCTTATAGGGTTTTCAATGGCTGATTGTTTTGGGATTGCCTCAGGAGTGGGTTGCCATGTCCTTCTCCTGTATTTGTGGTACTGGGAATTGAACTCGGGACCTCAGAGACTGCAGAGCAGCACTCTATCAGCTGAGCTAAATCTCAGCCCAGTGGTTCCATATCAGATAGAAAAGTTAGCTGAAAGCAGTCAAGCCACAGAAGACCTGGGTCTCCAGTTGTGTGTGGCAAAATAGCTCTAACTCGACCCTGGCTGCGGGCTAGATGATGCAGGGTTTTATGTTATTGGTCTGTCAAGAAGACTGTAAAACCTTCCACTGAGCTACACAAAGACCCTCAGGACACTGCCTGGCCAAACAGCCTGCCTGTGGAGAAAGCCACACTGCGCTTACCTTACTTACGCATGTGGCTCTTGAGTCTGGAGGGAGTGGGGTGGTCCATTAGGAAGAACGCATGGCTCAAAGGGAAGCCCACGTCCTGTCTCCAGCCCCCAAGGACAGGACCCCCTCAGGCACCCGTTAGCACCAGCCTCCCAAAGCCCCTCAGCCAACACTAGAAATAACACAAACTTTCTAAAATAAAGTTCATCTCAAGCCTGAAATCCCTCATGTAAAAACAGAAATGAAGAGGAATGTGGGAACACAGAGCACCGAGACAGGTCACTCTAACTCTTACCATTATCCTTTCGAGATTTTACACCTGTGGGAGGAGGCTGTGACTTACAATTAATCTAAATCATTCCCATTCTAACTCCTCCGGCTTGGCGTAGGAGTGCCCTGAAGTGGCCAAAGACCATCAGCCACCGGGGCAACGAACTGCAATTCTTTTACCCTGGCCATGGGTTCTAGCTTCAAATCAGAGAATCACTATAATCAATCTTCCCCAAATCCTTTTCCCACATTTCCCATTCCTCTCTAAAGATGCCAGATCAGAGGTAAACAAAGCCTGAAAACCGACAAGCACATTTACAGTCCACTCTGAGCAAACACCAAGATGGAAAAATCAGCAGTGTGATTATATGATTTAAAGTATTATTTCTTGCTTTACAAAAGAATTCATCATGACTTTGTTTGGTTACTATTTTGAAAGTAGCAACCTCTTGTGACGAATTTGAAAGTATTGTATTTTGAAAATGTGACTTGCTACTAGAATAAATCAATTATGTAAAGAAGCATTCACACTCAGAGCAGAATTGTAATTCTTCTTCAGATAAAGAATTCAGTGAACACATGTAAAATCTACTTTCAGGACCATAAACAAACTTTAGCCCAGTATTCTCACAGCTATCAAAAATCCTGTTTGCCATGGCAGTAAGCAAACAGATTTTTTTTATCATTGTAAAACAATCAATCACTACTTGGACTTAACATATAAACTTAATTGCAAAGATAGTTATTATAAACAGGATTTTCACACGATGTCTGGTTAAGTACTTGGATTGGTCCATACTTACGGCTGAAAGGGAATGAAATGCTGTTTATCTTCATCATCTACTTTTCCATTTATTATATCTGTTACATCCATCACTGGGGACAAGAAAAGAACAGAGATTGTTTTTTGCTTAAATGCTACGGTCATAGAAAACCAACAAACAATCAAAAGAACCTAAAATCGGCTCTGACCAACCCTGGCATGAGCTGTATGATAGAGCTCTCTTACATTCACGTCTAAATTATTTCTGTGTTTGAGAGACAAATTAAGTCATCCGAAAACACCGGCCCCAATGGGATGAGCGCTCAAATGGCAGAGCTCCGCTGAATAATTTCCTTTGCCTGCCACCAAGTTGTCACGCTGGAGATGCGCTGTCCCACAGAACGTCCTGTGATGGAGGAAATGTTCTGTGATGCCAGGCAGCCAACCAGTGGGGGCAAGTGTGACAAGGAACTGAATTTTTGTGCTTATTTATTCACTTAAGTTTAAATAACCACACGTGGCAAGTGGTTACCCTAGTCAGAGTAACATAATACCCGAATAACAATACAACATACAAGGAGCCCCCGTGGGATGCCACCTGTAGATACCAACTCAGAGGGACATTAAAGGCTAGAATTCAGTCACCATTGCTCAGCTGAGGAAACTGAAGCTGACGGGTAGGAATGAACAAAGAGCCCAAAGTCACAGAGCTAGGAAGCCTCCCGCACCCAGGCTCGCTCCACTTCACCACACTCCCTTCACACGTGTCCCCTGTGTGCGTGGTCCAGGCTCGCTAACAGCCCAGGAAAGGCTCACGAACGTTCCACTGGCCCTGGTGGCATTCAGGGGTTCACCCAGAGTTCCTTTCATCCTAATAAACAATGTACCTTTTGCCCTTAGTCATGACAAGCAGAGCAAGAAAACCCAAGACGAACCTTAGAGCGCACTGGACACGTGTTCCACCTCTGTCTTCTGTGGCCCACCACACCTCGCTAAAGAGCCACAAGCTCTTCCCGAGCAACTAGCACCATATACTGAATGTGTGGAAGAGCTTCTTTTCTACACTATCACCCCAAAAAGGAGGGAGCTGCAGGGCAAAAAAAGCAGCAGCCCCACCCACTGCTGGGTGTAGCAGAGCCCATGGGACACAGGGTCCCAAGGGAAACCGCCATACACCTTCTGTTGAACCAATGGGATGACAGACCGAGGAGCCTCCAGATGTGCACAGAGAGGCAGGCTGAGGAATCCAAGCAAACGAGAACATCAGTAACACTGCTCGGAAGATGAATGGCAAAACTCAGATCTGCCCCACACCAGCCACCACCTGAGGGGTGGCTGGCACTAAATCCAGCACTCAGCTGTTACTGAAAGGCCCCTGGCTAGGCCCATATGTTCACCTCCAGGTCACAGTCATGAACTAGAGCTCACTTTAGCAGCAGCCCTTCAACTGGCCACCATCAGAACAAAGTTGGTCTAAACCCACCAGACCATCCACTGCACGCCAAGGCACAGAGCTGGCCTTCCTGTGGGCCCTTCCCTTCTCTCCCAGGATTCATCTCGCCACCTGATTGGGGTCTCCCCAAGCCTCTAGCTCCCTTGTTATATCCCCACTGGGCAGCCCCAGAACACACGGGGGCTCAGTAACCATCTGCAGGGAGGCAAGTAAGCACCAAAGGCAGCCTCGGCCCCAGCACTC
This sequence comes from Pedetes capensis, assembly GCA_007922755.1. Taxonomy (NCBI): domain Eukaryota; kingdom Metazoa; phylum Chordata; class Mammalia; order Rodentia; family Pedetidae; genus Pedetes; species Pedetes capensis. The sequence continues at coordinate 26,727 of VMDO01018363.1, forward strand.
GCACCGGGGGTTGAACCCAAGGCCTCGCACCTGCATGCTTTGCAAGTGCTGGACCACTGAGCCGGACCCCCAACCCATTTTTTTTTTTTTTTTACTTTTTGAGACAGGGTCTCGCTAAATTATGCAGACTGCCTCTGGTCTCGAACTTGCGATCCTCCTGCCTTTGCCTCCCAAGCCGCTGGGATTACAGGCGTGCACCACCACGTCCTGCTAACTCTTGACAGCACCTCCAGGCCCACCAACCGGAGCCTGTGGTCTGAACAGAACACTCCTGCTGCCTAAGGTGGATCTGAAGGACTGGGAGGGAAGCACCCCCCACTGACAGTACAGGGTCTCCATGTCCAGAGGGGAGGGAAAGCCAACAGCCCAGCTGCAGCCCACGTGCTTGGGAGCACGAGCCAACGGGTAGGCGGTCCAGGGAATGACAGCATGGCATGGGCAAGGGGCCCCGGGGGACACAGGGGAGGACAGGAAGGCAGTGGTGGTGTCAGGACAATAGCCATGGAGGACCAGAAGCAGCAATGGCACAAACACAGAGGGTGAGAGGGGAGAGACCAGCTGCCAGGGAAGAGGGCTGGCTCAGGGAACTGGGCACGAAGCATGAGTGGGAGGAGCCCATGCCTCCGCTCAGCCATCCCAGCAGCAGGGCGTCACCTGCCCGCGGTCAGAGGGTGATGCTTCAGGTCCAAGGCTGCTCACCACGCAGTAGCTGTGCACAAAGCTCTACTCGAGCCCAGAAGGAAAGGACTGGGAAGTGATGGCACAGCTGGAGACTGCAGCCCCCCTAACACCTCAATAAGACTTAGCAACATCACCCATCGCCGGGCGCAGTGGCTCACACCTGTAATCTTAGCGGCTTGGGAGGCGGAGGCAGGAGGATCGCAAGCTCGAGACCAGAGGCAGTCTGTGTAACTTAGCGAGACCCTGTCTCAAAAAGTAAAAAAAATAGACTTGGGATGCAGCTCAGTGGTCCAGCACTTGCAAAGCACGTAGGCGCGGGGCCCTGGGTTCAACCCCCAGTACCATTAAAAAAAAAAAAAAAATGGTTAGGCTGGGAAGGAGAAAAGAGAACAGAGGCATGAAAACATTATCAATAAATAAATAAAAAAATATATGTGTGATGTGCCCATTGCATTGTTTTTCACAGTGCTGAGAACTGAACTCGGGACTTCAAACAGGCCAAGCACAGGCTCTGCCACTGAGCCAGATGCCCAGCCCTAGTATTAAAAAATCATAAACCACAAACACAGAAGAAAAAAAAGTTAGAAAGAAGCACAGCAGAACAACCCTGGGGTTAGTCCCTGCCTAGGTACAATTAGGAATGATTTATTTAATTGTTTTTCTTTTCTATAAAATTCCCATGATTTTTCACAATGGCCAATTACTTTTACATTATCAAAAGGTTTAAAACCAAGGAATGTAACATATTATTTTTAATAAAAGACTAAAACCTACAAGCTTAAAGGTCCACGAATACTCTTCTCACTTTAAGCAACTGGCCCTGTGGACACAGGCAAACAGAAATCATCCCGAAGAAAGCTGGGAAATTCAATTTGCATGTGGAAACTGCAGCTGCATACAAATAGGCAGAATCCCATTGCTGTAAGTGGAGGGTACTCCCCGGGTGGGAGAGGTGTCGGTCAGTAACAAGCAAAGGAGTGTGTGGCTGGCAGTCGCGCCACGTGAGCTAGAAGCCTGGCTATGGAGGAGAGTGTAACAGTGGGTGTGCAGAGGGCCAATGTATAATGACGGGCAGAGGGTGGCTTAGTGGCAGAGCGTTGCGTGAAAAATCGACCTAGCAAGCCGGGCGAGGTGGCGCACACCCGTAATCCCAGTGGCTGGGGAGGCGGAGGCGGGAGGATCGCAAGTTCGAGACGAGAGGCAGTCTGCGTAGCTTAGTGAGACCCTGTCTCAAAACATAAAAAAAAAAAATTTAAAAAAAAAAGGGATGGGGTTGCAGCTCAGCGGTCTGGCACTTCCAAAGCATGCAAGTGCAAGGCCCTGGGTTTAACGCCCAGTACCACAAAATAAATAAATAAATAAATAATAAATCTAGCAAAATCACAATGGGACAGCGCCACCCCACCCACCCGCCCCATCTCAGGGCAGAGACCAGAAGGAAACTGGATGAGCTGAAAGCACAGGCCATGGCTTAGCCTTTGAGGAAACGGGCCCGCTCTGCAGCCTCAGATAGCCAGCCCCTCTGGGCTGCCCTCGGAGGCCATGAGTGCTTGTTGCTGGGACCCAGGGATGAAGGGCCTTGACCCCCAGGAGTGGCAAGGAGACCAGGGAGCAGCAGGGTCCCTGCTCAGAGACCCCAGAAACCAACATCAACACAGTCCAGGCTTTGGATGTTCCTCTAGTGGAAAGCAAAGGTCTCCGAGGGTCCCCAGGCCCCTTGCGACCGTCAGCAGGAGAGGGCCCACACTCCAGCCGGAGCAGAGTCGATGGGAGAAGCCAGGCTCCGGGGAGTTTGAGCAGCAACAGGCCAGAGGGCACAGAGCTCAGTCTGGGCAGGTGTCCAGCAGCCCCGAGATGGGCGGGTACCAGGGACAAGAGGCAGAAGGCGAAGGAGCAGAGCCCAGTCCTGATGGGGGAAGCAGGGGCCAGAGGGAGCGCTCAGCTGATGAGACGTCAAGAGGCCAAGACCGCGGGACTTCGCAGCCAGAGACCCAAGCCCCAGGGAACAGACAGGCCCCAGTTGGCTCTAGGAGCTGTGTTAGGGCTGCCAGCTCTGCCCCAGGGCACGGCCTGGGCTTCAGCACCTCACAGTGAAGTGACAGGGCTGGAAGCTTCGAGGCAACACCAGACCCCACCGGGCAAAGGTGAGTAAGTCATGAAGCAGCGAGAGCACAGCAGCATCAGCAGGAACGGCGGCCTCCGGCCTCCCCACCCAGCCCTTCCTGACACTGCCTGAGACGTCGAAACTGAACCAAAGCAGGCTGGGAAATTTCCCATTTTCATCAAAAGAAGAGGGAACAGCCAGCCTCTGGCCCTGGATCTCATTTTCGAGTTAACAAATCTAACGACGTGCCCCCACGGCCTTATGGCTGTGATCTCTGTGGTGGTCTAACAACAGAGTCCAGCTGCATCTCCTTGGAAAGAAGCCCCGCTTACAGAACTTGCCAGAGATTTCTCTGAACGCTTCAGGGAAGCTTCACACACCTGAGACAAGAATAATTCCTTAAAACAGCCATGAAGGTGGGAAAGGGCAAAGAAAATTTCTGAGAAGCTACAGGTGTATCGGGCTAGGATTTAGCTCAGTTCGTAGAGCACTGTGCTGCAGTCTCTGAGGTCCCAAGTTCAATTCCCAGCACTGCAAAAATGGGAGAAGGACCTGGCAATCCACTCCCAAGGCAATCCCGAAACAGTCAGCCACTGAAAACCCTATGAGGGTTGCTATGAGCCGGATACCGACTTGACGGCACCTAACAACAATAGGCATATCAACTACGCACATAAAAGATGCTACAGGCTGAAGCTAAAAAACAGAGGAACCACTTTACATTATGTATTCAAGGAACCCGGGGTGAAAATATGAAAGCTTTCTCCAGCACAAAGTGCAAGGAACCTCAGGGACCACCATTCCCAACATTCCGCTCACCAACAGTAAAATCATTGGGATAGCCCAATTCATCACCCAATCGCTAAACAGAAGCAGAGTGAATTATCATGCTGTGCCCATCTCATTGTAAATGAAGTTGTCGTTGTTAGGTACCATGGAGTCCAGTCCACCTCGTGGCAACTCTTTGTACAACAGGTGAAACACTTCCCAACACTGTGCCATGCCAGGCACTATGTCATTCTCTGCTAGTCACAGGGTTTTCAATGGCTGATTGTTTCAGGAGTGGGCTGCCAGGTCCCTCTTCCATTCTGTGGTGCTGAAGATCGAACCCAGGGCTCAGATAGCACAGAGCAGCACTCTACCAACTGAGCTAAACCCCGCCCCTCCCCTTATAAAGTTGTTGTTGTTAGGTGCCATCAAGTCGTGTCCAACTCATAACAACCCTCATAGGGTTTTCAATGGCTGGTTGTTTTGGGATTGCCTCGGGAGTAGATTGCCACATCCTTCTCCCATTTTTGCAGTGCTAGGAATCGAATCCGGGACCTCAGAGACTGCAGAGCGGTGCTCTACCAACTGAGCTAAATCCCAGCCCACCCCCTTATAAAGTAGTAAGCATTTATTTAAATAACGTGGTCCATTTTTCTACAAACTCCAAGAGGGGAACAGAGGGTTTCTAGGGCAGTGAGATGACTCTTTATGGTACCATAAGGTTGGAGACGTGACATTATCCATCTGTCAAAACCCAGAGAATGCCGGGTGCAGGGGTGCACTCCTATAATCCTAACAACTCAGGAGGCAGAGGCAGGAGGATTGAGACTTGGAGGCCAAAGGCAGCCTTCATAACTTAGTGAGACCGTGACTCAAAAGAAATAGAAAAGTGTGGGGGTACAGCCCAGTGGTGGAGCACTTTCAAATTATGTGTGAGGCCCTAGGGTCAACCCCTAAGTGCCACAAATAAATTAATTAAACACCCCACAGGATGCACATCAAGAATGGACAGTCATTGCAACTGTGGACCTCAGCAAATGGTGATATATCAGTGTAGGTTAACTGCCTATAATCAACATACCAGTCAGTGAAGAATGCTGACGTTAATAAGGAGGCTGGGGGGCAGGAACATATAAGAACCATCTGTATTTTCTGCCCAATTTTGCCTGAACTTCCAATTTCTCTAAAAATAAAGCCTACTTAAAAGAAGGCAGAAAAACAAATCTTAAGCTTTGAGCTCCCTGGTAGCCAAAGCAAAGAACGTCTTCCATCACTGTTCAATCCAGCTAGGTATTGGGAATCCACAATTTTCCCCATATATTTATACATGTAGTTCCCCAAAATCACAGAAAGGACAAAAGTCAGTATCAGAGGGCTGAGTGATGAAATTCCACAGCAATAATAAAATAGCGAGAAAACCGTTTTCCAAAATTATGCTACAAGAGAATGACATGAAAGAGGTCAACCACTTAGAACTTCCTAGGGACACTTGTATCTCAACAGAGGTGACTAGGCTCTCATTCTTCCCATGCTGCCTCCGAAGACAACCAAGCAGAAATACCGAGTAAAAAGCCCCAGTGTCCAAATGACTGGGTCCTGTTCACGGCTCACCCTCCTTCCACTCCTATCATTTGAGCAGATGGGCCCAACCACTCCTTATCAATCACCAAATCCAGAAAGCCTGAAACCCTCCAATGACTGGCTTGTGATATGCTGTCAAACCAAACGCGTGACTTCCGCCTGAGGGTTGCAGACTGAAGCATCCTACTCAGCTTAAAACCACACAGAAAAGAACTAATGCAAGATTTTTTCTCTCCACCAGGCAAGCTTATAAATCAAAGCTGCCCGCTTTCTAACATCCCGCAGCGGCTCTATTCAACGTGAAGGTGATGATCTACAAGTCCCAAGGAAAAAGAGGGAAATGGATTACCAGCCACGCCAAAAGGTCGCCGTAACCCTGAGGTCAGTTTCCTGGTGTTGCTGTCTCTCAGCTCCATGCGACCCACTCGGACAATCTGGCACACAAAACTGATTTTCTCCCTTTTCAGGTCTTTGCTGCCAAGGTCCTAGAAATATTAATTTCCATACATTACTGGGAAGAACCATTACTCAGTGTTAGTTCAACAGAAAAGGGCAGTAAAAACAGGGATTGAGGCTCCTTCCACAACCCAGCTGATGGGATTTTATTGTTATTGACATGACAAAAGGGAATTATGTAACAATGGTCAGCTAACTAAGGGGAACTTGACAGGTTTAAGAGACAGGCTCCATGGTAACTGAGTAAATCTTTGTGGCTATGATCCTAAGGGCAGCTAGTGATGCAGAAGATATGTGGAAAGGGCTCTACACATCCCATATTATGGGCATCCCTAAGCCCTATGCGCTGCTGCAAAAAAAGTCGGAGGAAAGTCACTAAAGCAGCCACTGAGGTGATAGGCGTGCAACTCAATACCTCGGAGGGCACTTACGGTAAAAACAGCTCGCAGATTATGCAATCTGTCTATATCTTTAGGTAATCCCGAACTTGACCAGCGAACTAAGTAGTTTTCACTTGAAAAAAAGAAGAAATAAAGGCAAATTAATTTCCTAAATACACCAATGTGCCCAGCGTACATCAAATGGCCTTATAATTAATACCACAGAGGTCCCTTATTGGTATAAGCATGAGTTTATAAATATCAACAGTATCAAAGACAGCGACTCATCCATGAACATACAGTGCACAAATACCTGTGGGGATGGGAATTTTAGACATCTTGGGTTACATCTGTAATAGAACCATTTATGAACGGCGGTTCAAAGTTTACAACATGAAGAGCCTGTTTGCCAATTCAGAATGACAACACTATAAAATTCATCATAATGTATATTTAATTCAGCGCATAAGGCAAACCAAATATGCTGTAAAATGCAAACTGCATCCTACATCAAGAAGAAATAAAGTCTTAAGCAGAGGTGAGAATAAATTTGCCTATTTGTTCTGTTTCAGTCATGTACTTAAGTTGTTAAATTTTGAATAACAAATACACAGACACACCTACTTCACCCATATTTAATCATAATTTTTCCATGTAGCCAAGTGGAAGTTATACTGAGGGCCAACTAAGACCAATGGATTTACCATGTCTTCATTCAACAGATATTAATTGTGAGTCATATGTGGCAGGGGCTGGGATTTAGCTCAGGTGGTAGAGCGCTGCTCTGTAGTCTCTGAGGTCCCAACTTCGATTCCCAGCACTACAAAAATGGGAGGACGTGGCAATCCACTCCCAAGGCAATCCAAAAAGTCAGCCATTGAAAACCCTATGAGGGTTGCTATGAATCAGACACAACTCAATGGCACCTAACAACAACAACGTATGTGGCAGGCACCATTCCAGACACTGTGTCCCAGCCAATCATCTTGGAGAAATAACAGGGAGACAAGAGTTACAGAAATGATATTCGGAGACCAAAAGGGATAAATGACATTTTGCTCTGGAATTAAAGTCCTATGATGATGCCATAGGAACCAGTATTACCTCAATCTCTGGCTGGGTCCTTAAACTATTACAAGTGTTCCTGCAATAACTATAGCTCTACAAGCCAACAGCAACGTCCCCATGAGAAGGCGCACCACAGCCCAGGACCCAGTTCTGGCTCAGCTTCTCAGGCTGGTCTGGCAGCCAGCCATCCCAAGGCCCTCAGCAAGAATGGCATGCTTCGCTAGTTCTGGCACCATTTACTCAACCCTACCCAAACAGCAAGGTCACCTACCTGATGAATTTGGACTCGACAGGGTCATAAAGAGACATAAGGACTTCAGCGTCTTCCCCTATTTTACAAACCACATTTTTGAGGTTGACAAACAAGGCCAGCGAAGGGGTGGCCGCAAACTTAGCTTGTCTGTTAATGTCCATGTTCTGCTTTTGAGACTGTAAACAGAAAGGTGGTAGACAGATAACATTAGCAACAGTCATTGATAACTCTTGCCCATCCCCTCCAGAACTGGGGGGGTTGAACCCAGGGCCTCACACATGCTAACCAAGTGCTCCACCACTGAGCTGCATCTCCACCCCTGCCCCCGCCCCACTTTTAAATTTTTTTTTGAGACAGTCTTGCTAAATTATACAGGCTGCCTCTGGCCTCAAATTCATGAACCTCCTGTCTCAGCCTCCAAAATCACTGGGGTTACAGGAGTGCACCACAGTGCCCAGCAACTCTTGCTTTTTTGTCCCCTACAGAGTAAAAAAGGATGTACAATTAGTTGGCTTAAATCAGTAATGCCATTCATGCAGTCCCATCCCATTGCATGTTCTCGAACCATGTACCCACCCAACTGAAAACACAGCACCTTCTACAATGGTCACAATCTGTATCAGCTTGAGCTGTGACTCAGAACATTCAGGTATCCAATCAATGAATTGGAATGATGATTATAAGTGTATTTGCTTATTTTAATTTTTAGTTCTCTCATTAGAATAAACCTTCCAAGGATATCTCTGTCTCCTTCTTGATTTCCCTAGTCCCTGACACACAGTAGATACCCAATTAATACTTTTTGAATTCACAGATGGGTTAATCACATGATTAGTTTCCACATATCCAGTATAGACAAAATACCATACAAGCCATCGAGGATGGAAGGCTCAATGTGACATGCGTTCCCTACCTTTGTCAAGCTTAGAATATGTCACCCCTACCACTACAGGTGAGAGAAGGACCTGGCAATCCACTCCTGGAGGCAATCCCGAAATAATCAGCCATTGAAAATCCTATGAGGGATGCTATGAGTCAGACATGACTCAACGGCACCTAACAACCACCACCACCACTACAGGAGAGGAAATGCAGACTCCAGCACTGTCTCCCACTGGACAGATAAGAACACATCAAGGTCACTGCGATTCCGCAGTGCAATGACTGCCTTCAGACAATGCAACTGCCCCGCCCCGCCCCGCCCCGCCCCGCCCCGCCCACTGGGATGAAGCATCTCCTGCGTCAGCCCTGGGTCCCGCCGCCTCACTCCATTCCACTCCGCCTGCTGTTGTCTGGGACACACTGCGCTTGCTCCTTTCCAGGTTCATTTTTTTGTGTAAATTCTGGGTTCCCTGGATAGTTTCCTAACGTTGAAAGCTGTGACTGACTTGGAGACAGTCATCTTAAGTGGAACACCTCAGTCTCAAAAAGAGAAATAGCACGTGTTTTGCTTATATGCCAAAGCTGCATGTGAAAGGTACTATTTTTTTGTTTTTGTGTTAGATTTTGTTCATTACTCCCATTATTATTTTGATTGGTGAAAAAAAAAAGATTTCTAAAGATTTGAATTCTTTACTTTCAGAACGGACTTACATTCACTTTTAAAATTTGTATATGAGCTTGGGCTCTGTATTCTCCTTTCTTTTTCCTTTTCCTTTTTTTTTTTTTCCTACATTTATCTATTTTCCCTTTCCTGATGCGAATCACCCTGCTTTAGTTATTTCTCTGTTTTCTTTAATACCTCTGATATTTACCATACTGACTGGCATGTAATACGTATCCAATTCTTCTATATTCACTTGTATTAAATTTGCAGTATTTACAAATACCAACACACACATACAAGAAGCCAGCCGGCCCGCCTCGGCGCTGGGAAGGGCAGCCTGTGGCAGAGAGGCGAACTCACTTTTTCTTCTTGTAATCTCTCCTCCACTTGCTTAGAAGCGATCTCATGAGCTTGGAAGAGACTTATCGTGCTAGTGAGTTCTGGATCCAGAATGTTCCCATCTTCATCCCGCACCACGAGGTCCAAATCAAGAATTCTAGAGCAATGAGAATTCAGAACTTCAAGGACACAAACCAAGACATTTGACCTCCCTGGAACACCTTCAGCCCCAGTCACTGAGCAGATGAAAACACCGCAGACAGCAGGGCTCATCTACAATTACCAGGAAAACATAATTCCACGGAGTCACTTTAACTCAACATGTGTCACCTCGGAGGAATTAAAAAAATGCCTTCAAAGTTTATTTCTATTGCAAGAGTAGAGTGAATTTGTCCTTCAATAAAAAAAGTTTTACAGCTGGGCGTGGTGGCACACACTTGTAATCCCAGCAACTCAGGAGACAGAGGCAGGAGGATCGCAAGTTTAAGACCAGAGGCAGCCAGTGTCACTTACTGAGACCCTTGTCCCAAAATAAAAAAGTATAAAAAGGGCTTGGGAAGCCGGGCGTGGTGGCGCACACCTGTAATCCCAGCGGCTCAGGAGGTAGAGGCAGGAGGATCCCAAGTTCGAGACCAGAGGCAGTCTGTGTAACTTAGCAAGACCCTGTCTCAAAAAGTAAAAAAAAACATGGACTGGGGGTGCAGCTCAGTGGTCCAGCACTTGCAAAGCATGCAAGTGTGAGGCCCTGGGTTCAACCCCAGTACCGCAAAAAAAAAAAAAAAAAAAAAAAAAAGAAGAGGGTCTGGGGTGCAGCTCAGCGATAGAGTGCTTGCAAAGTAAGCAGTGTAAGGCTCTGGGTTCAACCCACCAGAACCACACACAAAAAAAAATATTTACAGATATATCAAGTCCAAATGAAATTTGCATGACTAGTTATGATGCAAAGTATGGACAGTTGCACATCCACTTATATAATGCGTATATGCACATGCGGGCTGGGATTTAGCTCAGTTGGTAGAGCGCTGCGCTGCAGTCTCTGAGGTCCCAAGTTCAATTCCCAGCACCGCAAAAATGGGAGAAGGATGTGGCAACACACTCCCAAGGCAATCCTGAAAAAGTCAGCCATCGAAAACCCTACGAGGGTCACTATGAGTCGGACACGACTCGACGGCACCTAACAACAACAACAACAATATGCACATATCCACATACACACACAGTCACGCGCATGGCATGGAGATCCCCAAACATACACACTTGGCAGTAGTGATGGCGTCACTGGGTTGGGAGGGAGAAGAGGAGGAACTGGCGCAGACACAGTCACCACTAGTTACTCACGACACACTCTCTGGCAGCGTCCACAGCATGCCTTCCCTTCTGCCTGGAGACAGTCCTAATCCCTACATTAAGCCACCGGAAGACTTGTGATAAAGATGTTCTATCACGGTTGAACGTGGAACACAGGGGTGTCTCAATAACATGAAGCAACTTCCTGGCCAGATGGCTAAAGGCAGTGACCAACTTAAAACACAAGCAACATCTGGCTCATAAATCTGTCCACCTGACGTCTGGAAACATTTTCTGGCAAAATTCTCTCCGGTTCCCCAAGTTCAATGAAACTGTTGGGTGATTTTTTACCGAAGTTCTTATTTTAAAGAATGAGCAAAAGCAATTACAGAGAATGAAAGAAATGGAGAGTTGTGCTACGGTAGTATGTTCTGATTTTCTTTTTAATAAGAAATGCAGGTCCTAGGGTAGGAAATTAACTATAGATGGCTTATACTCCGCTGTACCATCGGGATTATAGTCCTGTCATTAACAAGTCTGCTGTACATTGGGTCCCTATGAGTCAGGCTCCACTCAAGGAGGGCGTCTAACGACAACATCAACAAGTCTATAGGAGCAAGTTCTTTTAAACGACATGACACAGGAAAGAAAGTCTTGTGAAAGAATGATAAGCCATGGTCCAAGAATGTCTTCAAGGGTCAGAAGTTGAAGAAGAAAGCTGAATCACCAGTACACCCTCCACCCAGGCGAGCTAACCTCGGGCTTCTCCTGAGATCACACGCCCTAAAGCTACAGGTGACTCTCCAGACAGGTCAGGTGTGTTTGCTTTGTAGAGTGAGGCTGGGCCGCTGCACCATTTGGAACACAACTGTGAAAGCCTCATTTTTCCTTTTCCCATCCACTGAGCAGCTCTGCTGATGGTGAGGCAAGACCAACAGGCCTGCAGCGGCGGGCGCATAAATAGGCTTTTAAACAAATAGAGGCTTTTTGCACTGCATGAAATCGGCCTCAGTGGTTGCCATGTTTGTGGGGTGCCTCAGAAGAAGAGAGACATTTAGATTAAAAGGAAAGAAAGAAAGAATCCAGCCTTGGAAGGTCTCATTAGTTGTCTTGGGAACATGTTTCACTAATGAGAAGACAAAGTGTGCTCCTCTCAAATTCGACCACACATCCCAACCCTGGATTTGTCCCTAGGAGTCAGTCCTGTGTGGGCAGGGTCAGGGGTGGCACAGGTGGGTCAGTGCTGTGTGGGCAAGGACAGTTCTGGTGTGGGTCAAGCCACACAGCATCTGGTTCCTGGAGGCCTAGCCACAAAGCCCTGCAGGTCACACCGAATTAGGTCCCTTCAAAGAAGTTATGAGCCGGGCATGGTGGCGCACACCTGTAATCCCAGCGGCTCAGGAGGCAGAGGAGGCAGGAGGATCGTAAATTCGAGACCAGAGGTAGTCTGCATAATTTAGCGAGACCCTGTCTCAAAAAGTCAAAAAAAAAAAAATGGGCTGGGGGTGCAGCACAGTGGTCCAGCACTTGCAAGGCATGTAGGCATGAGGCCCTGGGTTCAACCCCCAGTACTGCAAAAAGAAAAAGAGAAGAAGTTATGAGACCAGATGCCAGCCTGCCATGTGCATCCAACCATGCAATCCTCACCTCAGTCCTGCCAGGAGTCCTGGTCAGACCCACCTCACAATTTGTTGTTGTTGTTAGGTGCCGTGGAGTCGGTATCCGACTCACAGCGACCCTCATAGGGTTTTCAATGGCTGAGTGCTTTGGGATTGCCTTGGGAGTGGATTGCCAGGTCCTTCTCCCATTTTTGCGGTGCTGGGAATTGAACTCAGGGCCTCAGAGACTGCAGCGCAGCGCTATACCCACTGAGCTAAATCCCAGCCCCACCTCACAATGGACAGAGCCTATTCTTAGCAACATTATTTACCTTGCCCACCATCAAACATCAAGAGGAAGCAGAGCCTGGACTCAGCACCAGAGCCCCCTCATGGCACAGCCCATGCCCCATGCTCTCTCCAGAATGCCAAGCGCAAGCACCAACACCCACCTTTCTACCCTCTGTTCTCAGCAACCAGTGTGCAGCTGGCCCAGAACTCAGAGTGAATTTTGTTAAGAAGGTGCACCTCACCACAGGAAGATCATCTAAGGCCATTAAAGACTAAACCCATGGCAGTGCAGAAGTCTAAGGAGGAGGTGGAACTCCTAAAACGATGTGCAAAATGGTGTGCGCATGTGTCTGTGTTTGTGTATGCCTGGGGCTGTGTGTGCGTACCTGTGGGTGTGTCATGCAGGGCACCTTTCTAGAGAGACAGTCCATCACCTTCATCACATTCTCAAAGGGCTCCTGGAAGACCTCCCCTTCAGGGTCAAATAAAAAGGGGGAGGGGCAAAAGTATCTAAATGATGAATGAAAAAAGATACAAAACACCTACTCCTTATTAAATCCACCCATCTTACAACCAAATATCCAACCCTGTGGTTTTACTTTGTGTTACTTTGTTTTCTGAAGATGGGACAAGGGGAGCTGGGTGCAGTAGCGCATGCCTGTAATTCCAGCAGTTCAGGAGGCGGAGGCAGGAGGATCAGAAGTTTGAGACCAGAGGCAGTCTGCATAACTTAGTGAGACTCTGTCTCAAAAAGTAAAAAAATAGGCTAAGGGTACAGCTCAGTGGTCTAGCACTTGCAGAGCATGCAAGCACGAGGCCCTGAGTTCAACCCCCAGTACCACCAAAAAAAAAAAAAAAAAAAAAAGATGGGACAAGGAAGATATGCATTGAACACCGGGCTTTGGAGAAATAATGAAGCCACCTTGAGGTCCTCAGGCAAAAATCTGTTTTATTAAGGCTTGTATTTCCTATGAAAATAGCAAATTACATTTGGAAATGCTTCCTTTCTTAACTAGATTGTTCCAGGACATAATGTACTTAGGTAGCTTGCTGCAGCAACATTAAGCAGGTGGCCTCTGAACCTAAGTTCAAAATACAGTACTTGAATAGAAAATAAAATCACGTCTCCAAAATTCTCCCTTTTAAACAGACATCTTGTGATGGCTTTCACTGCAACAACATGTCATATCCTATGGCCGCAAGTCTCTGGCCTTCGGAGGATGGAGGAGGGAGAGTACAAGATGCAGACCCTTTCTCCTACAGAGTGTCTAATCCAAACTCTGCATCTTGCTCATTGTTGGGTGCCATGGAGTCATTTCCAATTCATAGAGACCCTTATGGGGTTTTCAATGGCTGATTGTTTCAGGATTGCCTCAGGAGTGGATTGCCACATCCTTCTCCCATTTTTGCGGTGCTGGGAGTTGAACTCAGGACCTCAGAGACTACAGAGGAGCACTCTACCAACTGAGCTAAATCCCAGCCCCCTTCTTCTTCATAATGTGACTTTAAGTTTTCATATTTGAAAACAAGGATTAGCAGGAAACAAAATTACGTGATAATTCTGATGTCACAAAAAGGTTCTTTGGTTTACCCAGGGCTCCTTTTGGCTGACTGGACGGAGACCATCCATTTCACTCCTCTGACCTCCATATTTCCATATTCCAAGGTAGAAAATGAGTGGTGTGGACTAAACTAGAAGTTTCCCACCGACTATCCAGCACAGTCCAACTCTATTTTCAAGAACTGAGCTCTCCAGCTAGTGTCATAGACAGGAGATATTGGCATCTTAAGGAAGGGGGTCTCAGGATTGGGTGCTTTAAAATCTCTCCAAGTGATTCTGATACAGAAAGACATTCGGGAACCATGTCACCAGGTTCTGACATGGTATGAACAACCAATGAGTTTCCCAGGTAAGAAAGAACACAGGTGCATTCTGGTAGAATCAGGATCAGAGGAGCCCTTTGCCTGGCTTGCTACACTAGAATGCACTTTATGGGGTAGTGAGCACACAGTCACTAAGGGCATTCAAGCAGATCTGGGGGGATGCCTCCTATAGATGGGAACTTTTGCAAGAGACAAGCTTACAAAAAAATAACTATCTGTTGTTTATCTGAATTCAAACTTGGCACAGCCATTTCTGTTTGTAAATACAATCCAGCATCCCTACCCAGGGAGAAGTTTCCCAGTGACCTCTAATGTCCATCCCGGCTCTCAGAACTAAGGGGATGCACAGAAAGAAATTTAGTGCTCGTAACTGCATTGTTGTTGTTGTTGTTAGGTGCCGTCAAGTCGGTATCTGACTCATAGCAACCCTCATAGGGTTTTCAATGGCTGACTGTTTCTAGGGATTGCCTCGGGAGTGGATTGCCAGGTCCTTCTCCCATTTTTGCGGTGCTGGGAATTGAACTTGGGACCTCAGAGACTGCAGCGCAGCACTCTACCAACTAAGCTAAATCCCAGCCCCCGTAACTGCACGGCTGGACTCAAAGTCAACTACTGTGAACAGAAGGTAAAAGGTCCCAGATGAGAGGAATGGCTGAGGGTCCCCTCTGTAAAAGACCAGCTGCCCCACCCCCTGCTCTGTGACTCCACGAGTTGGAAAACAAAGAAAACAGGCTTCAAGGATGACTCAGTAAACCCAGTTTTCAGAATCCAGTAGAAAATACCTCATCCTTTTCAAAACGAAAGCCGTGCCGTCGTTTGGATGTTAGAAATTCAGTGTTACGATAAAATGTAACTGTGGTGTCCTCCAGGCTTACAAGTGTGTTATTATGTCGGGTAATTTAGGCATGAAATCATCTTTTCAGTAAACAAACCTGTTTCCATAATCAATTTTGGCTGTGACCTTCTTCTTCAGCTCTTTGAGCTCATCCTGGGGCAGAGTTCCAGAAAGAATCTGTGATCGCCATTCAATAAGGTCATAGATCATGTGTCGCACACTTCGGAACATCTCCCTGTTGTCTTGCTAGAAAGGAAAAAGATGAGGCTGCAGTAAAGTCGCTGGTAGAAGACAACACTGGAGAGATCATATTGAATAAATATTTCTACTGGAAGAAATAGCAGTATATGTAGTGTACATAGTATATTAAGAGATGCGATGCACGTCAAATTAAAACCTGTCTTTAGCATAAATTGAAGTGCGTCATATAGAGCTTAGTTCCTATG
>VMDO01018364.1:0-42365 GCA_007922755.1 Pedetes capensis
ATGGTATGATGACAGCACATCTCTTTCCACCTCTTCATTCAGTAACATCACCTCATTAGTCTGCAATCACGTATGGTGGGTATAATACTATGGAAATTAACAAATATTCCCAAACTATGGGTTCATTTGTTGTTTTATCATCTTGTTGTTTTATCATCTACACTTATGAAAATGATGAAGAAAATGTTAATGTGAATAAACCTAAAAGTATGTCAAGTGTATGGCCATTATATTGGAAAGAGAGAATTTTCTTGCAATATTCCAATACTGTTCTCTAAATCAGCAGAGAATTGCATGCGGAACTTGCATCTTATTATCATAAATAAACATAGAGGCTGGGTGTCAGGGTACATGCTTGTGATCCCATTAACTCAGGAGGCTGAAGCAAGAGGATGGCAAGTTTGAGACCGAAACAGCCTGCACAACTTAGCAAGACCTTGTCTCAAAATAAAAAATAGAAAAAGGGGTCAGGAATGCAGCTATGTGGTAGAGCTCTTGCCTAGCACATGCACAGCTTTGGCTTCAACCCTGAGTTTTGGAAACAACAACAACAACAACAACAACAACAACAAAATATAACCTTCTTTCATGTTAGAGTGATGCCCATAGTTGTAACACAGCTCCGTATGTCACATTACGGTCAAATTGCCACCATCAGTTGGTTCACAGGCATGATTTTGGCAAAGACCAGTGACAGCATGTGGGAGAAGCAATTTCTATATTGTAACAAAATGAATTTTATATTTTGTTACTGTTTAATGTTGCACACATTCTTTATTTTGGTTAAATATTTACCAAGGGATTTATATTTATATATAAAATATTACTTGGGAAGCCTGAATTAAAATAGAGAAGTTTTTGCAAGGTATAAAATTGAATTTATCTCATAATTGTAAGTATGTAAAATAAATACATGATGATGATATGGTTTGTATGAAAATGAAGTTTTGTGAAGAAGGTAGTTGATGTACGATTGATATACAAGAGAAAAAATCATGATAGAAATGTGTAACAAAAACCTGTATGGCCCAGAAAAATATTTGTAATGTTTCTTTGTGCCAATCTTATCACATAGTTTGGAGAGGAAGGGAGGGAGATACTATCATAGAATACAATTCTATAGGGCCCTATAGGCCTGCAGCTGTAGCCCTGTGGCATCCTATCCCGTCAGATCTTGGAAGCTAAGCAGGGTCGGGCCTGGTTAGTACCTGGATGGGAGACCGCCTGGGAACACCAGAAGCTGTAGGATTGGGAGATGGACCTGGCAACCCCCTCCCAAAAATCAATCTGCCATTGAAAACCCTATGAACAGCAGAGAAGCACTGATAATAGTGTTTCCCCTGTTGTATAGAGGGTCTCTATGAGTCGGATACCGACTCGACGGCACCTAACAACAAGGCCCTATAGAAGATTCATTTGCTTCTATCATAGGAGACTTTTAAAAATTTCTGCTTCTAGAGCTACAAAACACAATCTGTTTCTGATCTGTTGCTCTAATAGCAGGATATTATATTGTCTGTTTTTTCTTCATTAATTTTTAATTCTCCTATATTTTAGTATACATATTGAAGGATTAGGACTCATCTTTTCAAAGTCAGAAGAGATTCTTGGAGGAGGCAAAATTTTCTCAAATAGAAACAAACATAAAGAGAAGCAAACAAAGCGTCCTTTGGGCAATGAATTCTGTGACTATGAGAATATTTTTGAAAATTAAGCCTGCTTTTCTCGAGGAATATATGAGAAAATTTTCCTATCTTCCTACAAATTTCAAGTAAAACAAGGTTGCTTCCCAAATTGACCATTTGCACTCTGGGGCTACAGCTGAAAATGCACAGAATTGCCTGAGTAACTCAATTGCAGGCAGAATCAATGCAAGTGTGAATGCTGCTCTGGTCAAAGGTTGGCCCTTAGGCTGCAACTGAAATCAATTTTGGGTAAACTAAGTTTGATTACATTTTTCATGATGAAGCTTTCAAAAGCAATTTTGAGCTTGCCTATTCAGAGGTTATTTGGTTCTGTCCTAAATTTTTACTCCTAGAGATGCGTCTCTCTCTCTGTCTCTCTCTGTCTCTCTCTATCTGATCTGTCTATGTTTTTGGTGATGATGAAATCCTGGAGATAAGGAGATATGAGAGAAAGAAAAGCAAGAGGGAATGATCCAGAGACTAAAAATGCATATACACATAATATATATACGCATACTTAACAGATAGGAGGCTTTCACTAGTATGTAAATCAGTAATTCTTTTATCCTTTTCTTTTAGTTATTTATAATAACAAGAATAATAAGAAGAAAAGAATTGAGGATTATGGCAACAAGGAAAGGAAAATAGATGGGAGGTTATTTTGATGGTGATACAAGGCAGTCTAGGATTACTGTGGTTTATTAAACCCATTGTTTCAGTAGCCACTAGCAGCAGGAATGTTGGGGACATACTGGTAGTTCTGCAATGTGAAGCAGAATGGGTGTAAGAAATGATGTCAGATATGAACACCAACAGATAATATCCTAGCTTGAGGGAAATAAACACTTTCAAATTATCTTTTTCCAGCAGAGCCAAGCCTGCAGACATGTTGTACATCCATTGCTTATGCAAGTCTTCCTAAAAATGCAACTTCATTAATGTCACTCAATTTGACAATAGCTTTGTTGTACATTTTTGTATGTTATGTCATAATTTCTATTGTTCCCAAGAAGTTATTATTTTTTGAGCAAATACAAATTTCCCTACAGTTATGGCCACTAATTCTTAAAGCATATTCTATTATCCTTAATGTCCTGCCAGTTTTGGGAAAATGTGTTGCTATATCTTATCTTAACAAAGGATATTTTGAAACTTGTGATTCCTTCTAAGTAGACTGAGTAGTGACCTAGATGCTTCTTTGACAAGAATTATGATCTGCCTCACTAATTAGGCAGCTCCACATGGCCACTAATTGGATTGATTTAAAAAAAAATCAAAGAAAGGAACTGAAGAGAATGCAGCAATCTAAAACCACATTTCAGAACTGGGTAACTCAAATTGTTTCTTTGTCTTAAAATTGTTGGAAATGAAAGCTGGTTACAAAAGGTAAAACTGGGAAAAATCCAACCAATTATAAATGTTGTCCATAGCATAGGTGAAATAACATTTCTACACAAGTCTTGATTTCTTCAAATCCAATTTGAGTATTTACTGAATGAATAGCTAATATGTGTCTCAGAAATCCCAATTAAATTACATTTATAATGATGGAAATTTAGCCCATGCTGAAGAGACATATTCAATGAGGACATGCCATTTTCAGTTCTTTCCTTAGCAGTTTTATGGATACTAAAACAGAATTTACAATGCTTTAGAGGAAGAGTGGCCCATTGAAATATCGTTGCTTTCACAGTTAATTCCCCATCTTTTTTGCCTTTATCTGGAACATCAAAATGGCAAAAAATAAAAAGCCAATTTCTCTTTATTTTTTCTTCTGGTGGAATATTTTATTAATTAAGCTTTATGTTGACTAAGGAGAAACAGAAAGCTTACTTATAATGTCATTCAATATTCTATAATGATGATTGTGTTCACACATATGCCGGAGTTCCTTTTAGGGGCCATGGCTCCATTTTTCAGAGGAAGAAATGAAAACATTGAAGTACAGAAAGCAGAGTTGGGAGGTGGGGGATTAGCTCAGACTTTGCTACCCTACTATGTGCTTAAGTCATTAGCTTATGCTTCAAACCTAGTCTGAAAAGCATGTCAGAATGAATCACATTAAGGTGTACATTAAAATTTTCCAATTAAAAAACCCTAGTCTCAGTTATAGGGAAAGCAGTGAATGCTGGGCCAATATACTTAGAGACTTCTCAGGAATAATTTGAGGGGAATCTCTTACAGGACCTCCTATATGCTCTGCCAGAGAAGAGTAAGATGCTGTTGAAGGAAGAGTCTCTTAATACATTTCCTTTAGACTGAAAATGTTGGCATGTTTTCATTTTTACAAAGTGCTAGTGGCCACAAACCCAGGTACACAGGGTCACATTTTGGCTTAATTTATTAAAGGGTTAAGGTTATATGAAATAAAATAGCAAGCAAGAAGGTCTACTTTTACAGCATTTTCATAGGTTGCTGGCCAACAGATTGAAACTGTGAACATAAAGGAAATTTCCCCAGAGAATAAAATTCTTCGCAGAGATGACAAAATGATTAGGCCAGCAGTGTTATTGAGCTAAGCTTTATGGAAACTCACCACAAAACCAAACACATTAAAATGTAATATTTTTCTGTCAATAAAAAGTAATTTTGAGTTCACTGACAAAAATATACAGAAGAAAAAACATTGCCAGCATTTTCACTTTGTTAAGGAGTAAACATAACTTTTAAAATAACCACCAATATATAGTATTTCCTTTTTCTTAATGTGTGTAGATTTCTTAGAATCTTAAAGCATTACAATGGAAAGAGAACTTGGAAATTAGTTATTCTAGGCTTCTCATTTTATAGATGTATAAACTGGGGCCAGAAAGTTAAGTGCTAAAGACCCCTCCAATTTTAGGCCAGAACCTAAATTTCCTGAATTCTAGGTCAGAAGTATTGGTAAAATTTTATGGTTAAGTTTGTTTTTTGTATATGTTTTTAGCATCTACTTCCCAAAAGCTTGTAACTTTTCAAGATTGATCAAAAAGAAGAGCAAATACAAATGTTCCTAAGTCCATTTTGCATTACTGCCCCTTTGTCAGTTTTGAGGATGTACCTGTAATCCTGGTAGCTTAAAGATGCCACTATCACATTACCTCTTAACCTGAGAGAAATGAGACAGTACAGAAATTAATCTTGTACTACCCTCTATCAAACTGCCCACTTTCCCCCCATTCAGTAAAATTAATGCTTATGTGCATGACTGATTTAATTAATAATTCTAATAAAAAGGATATAATGATAATCATAGGTGCATTAATAAATGAATCAAAGAACCAGTGTTTTTATTTTGATACCCAATGAGATAAAAATACAGAGTTATTCATGTTATGCAGATCTGAGCCTGCTTGTTTTTGCCTTCAGGGCTTGGATTATATATATATTACAGAAAAAAAGGAAACTAAAATTTAATGGGCTCTTAGGA
Source organism: Pedetes capensis (assembly GCA_007922755.1). Taxonomy (NCBI): domain Eukaryota; kingdom Metazoa; phylum Chordata; class Mammalia; order Rodentia; family Pedetidae; genus Pedetes; species Pedetes capensis. Next base: position 5,095 of record VMDO01018364.1, read on the forward strand.
CTGGGAAGTATATTGACCACTATGCATGTCCTATCTATTTAATACTCACAGAAATCCCATTCAATAAAATATTCTTCCTATTTATAAGTGAGATGACAAAAGCTCAAAGATCGAGATTGGGAGAACTGTCCAAAATCTTTCAGGCCAGATTGTTTTCAATGTAAATCTACTTGACTCAATGCTTTGGATGCTCAATCTGTACAGTGAGTTGAGCTGGATCAAGAGTAGAGGAAGCTATGTTCCAGCTTTTAGTCATGGTGTTTGACTACTGACTCACCCTCTTTGGGCTTCAATTTCCTCTCATATAAAATGAAAGAATTGTTCCAGACCAGAAATTTTCAAATTGAAATCTCAGAACTTTATGACATTTTGACAGGCTTCAATGTCACTATGTAGTATGACATGGAGGAATAAATGAAGATTTTCCAGGTTTATCTCCAAGTCAACCAAACTAACTCCAATTTTATCTTTGTTATTCAATCATGCACAGCATAGTGACCTTTCAGTCAATGATGGGCCACATACAGGGAGGTGATCCCATAAGATTATAACAGCTCAAAAATTTCTGTAGCCTAGTGACATTGTATCTGTCATAAGGTGATAGCACAATGCATTACCCATGCATTTACAATGATGGTAATGTAAAGAAACCTACATTACCAGTTGTATGAAAGTGCAGCTCATACCATTATGCATAACACTTGATAATTACAATGAGTTTTTATGTTACTAGTTTACATAGCTATTCTACTTTTTATTGTTATTTTAGAATGCACTCCTACTTATAAAAAACTAGTTTACTGTAAAACAATCTGAAGTGTTACCTGGCAGCACCCTTGTACATGGCATGATTACCATGTCTATTGACTGCAATATTCATTTCCTCCTGTGATTGATTTAATCTCATGATTTTTTTTTTTATCATGACCCTACGACCAATAGGCCACACTATATATGTACAATATACTCTAGGTGTGTAGTACACTATACCTCCTGGGTTTGTGTAAGTATACTCTATGATATTGGCATAATCATGAAGTTGGCTAATGATGTGTTTCTCAGAACACATCCCCTTTGTTAAGTGATGTATGACTGGATAGTAAGGGTTTCCATAGTTTTCCTTTTAGAGAAACAAAAACGATTCCATAGCTTAAGAAAGTTGGAAGAAAATTTAATAGGTAATATCTGAGTCACCTCCTAGCCCTAAATTTGGGTCAATTGTCATCTGTGACTAAAGGTCCAATAGCATATGTATTTGGTTGTCACTAGTGGCAATTTTTTTTAAGAACTTTTTGCTTCCTTATTGAATGATATCTTTTATGTCATGCCACAACTCTTCTGGTCTCCTATCATTTGTGTCTAATGCATTAAACATATTTTTGAGGTGGTCTCTGAACTCAGGTGGGATATACTCAAGGTCATACCGTGGCTCTGGTATACTTCATCTAATTTTCTTCAGCTTCAGTTTGAATTTGCATATGAGAAGTTGATGGTGTGATCCACAGTCAGCACCTGGTCTTGTTTTGACATTTTGTACAGAGCTTTTCCATCATCTCTTTCCAAATATGTAGTCAATTTGATTCCTGTATGTTCCGTCTGGTGAAGTCCATGTGTATAGTCTCCGTTTATGATGTTGAAAAAATGTATTTGCAATGAAAAGGTCATTGGTCTGACAAAATTCTATCATGTGATCTCCAGCTTCATTTCTGTCACCAAGACCATATTTTCCAACTACTCAGCCTTCTTCTTTGTTTCCAACCTTTCCATTCCAGTCACCAGTGCCTCGAGTGGCAGTAGTGAAAGATTCTATAGGGAAAATATTAAATGATGCAGGAAACATCAAAAGAAGATGGGAAGAATACACAGAGTCATTATACAAGGAAGAGTTGGTAGATGACCAACCATTCCAAGAGGTTGCATACAAAGAGGAACCAATGGTATTGAAGGATGAAGTGGAAGCTGCCTTGAAAGAACTGGAGAAACACAAGGACCCAGGAATTGATGGGATACCAATAGAGATGTTTCAACAAACAGATGCAGCACTGGAGGTGTTAACATGTTTATGCCAACAGGTTTGGAAAACAGCTACTTGGCCAACTGACTGGAAGAGATCCATATTTGTGCCTATTCCCAAAAAAGGGGATCCAACTGAATGTGCAAATTATCGGACAATATCATTAATATCACACACCAGCAACATTCTACTAAAGATCGTTCAGAAGTGACTGCACCTGTATATAGACAGGGAATTACTGGAAAATCAAGCAGGATTCAGAAGAGGGCGGGGAACAAGGGACATCATTGCTGATGTCAGGTGGATATTAGCTGAAAGCAGAGAATATCACAAAGAGGTCTATCTATGTTTTTTTGACTACGCAAAAGCATTTGATTGTGTGGATCATAACAAATTATGGATAACACTTCGGAAAATGGGAATACCAGAACACCTAATTGTGCTCATGAGAAATCTGTAAATGAACCAGGAGGCAGTTGTTCGAATAGACCAAGGAAACACTGAGTGGTTTAAAGTTGAGAAAGGTGTGCGTCAGGGCTGTATACTTTCACCCTATCTCTTTAATTTATATGCTGAGCAAATAATCTGAGAAGCTGGACTTTATGAGGAAGAATGCGACATCAAGATTGAAGGAAGACTCATTAACAACCTGCGTTGTGCAGATGACACAACTCTGCTTACTGAAAGTGAAGAGGATTTAAAACATTTACTGATGAAGATCAAAGATCATAGCCTTCAATATGGGTTACAACTAAACATCAACAAAACAAAAATCCTTACGACTGGCTCAGCACGCACTTCACAATAAATGGAGAAAAGATTGAGGTTGTCCAAGATTTTGCTTTGCTTGGCTCTATAATCAACACCCATGGAAGCAGCAGTCAAGAAATCAAAAGACGTATTTCTCTAGGAAAAGCTGGGGCAAAAGTTCTCTTTAGGGTATTGAAAAGCAAAGATGTCACATTGAAGACGAAGGTGCATCTGACTCATGCCATGGTATTTTCAGTGGCAACATATGTTTGTGAAAGCTGGACATTGAACAAGAGAGACAGAAAAAGAATTGATGCTTTTGAATTGAGGTGCTGGAGATGTCTATTGAATATACCATGGACTGCCAAAAGAACCAACAAATCTGTCCTAGAAGAAGTACAACCAGAGTGTTCCTTGGAAGTGAGAATGGCCAAACTGCGTCTTACATATTTTGGACATGTAGTCAGGAGAGAACAATCCCTGGAGAAGGACATCATGTTTGGAAGAGTGGCAGGTCAATGCAAAAGAGGAAAACCCTCCACCAGATGGATTGACACAGTGTCTGCAACAATGGGCTTAAACATAAATAAGATCGTTTGCCTGGCGCAGAATCGGCAAGTGTTTCGATGTGCTGTACATAGGGTCGCTATGAGTCGGACTCGACTCGACAGCACCTAACAACAACAAGTGGCAATTTGGGCTGGAATTTAGCTCAGTTGGTAGAGCACTGCGCTGCAGTCTTTGAGGTCTCCAGTTCAATACCCAGTACCACAAAAATGGGAGAAGGGCCTGGCAATCCACTCCCAAGGCAATTCCGAAACAGTCAGCCATTGAAAACCCTATGAAGGTCGCTATGAGTCAGATACCGGCTGGATGGCACCTAACAACAACAAGAAGTGGCAATTTGGTGATGGGGAGCACCTCAGGCACCCACAATCATTCTGACTGCTTCAATCATCTAGGGACCATTTTTCTTGTATGCATCAAATGACTATTTTGTATTTATCTTCTTGAGAATGCACATAGAGTGTAGATATAAGGTAGGGGAGGAAAAAATCCTCTTCACTTACACTCCATTCAGCAAATTTGTGTAAACATATATTTTGTGGGGTGATTACCTCTGTATGTGTTTTATTTGATAATGTGCCTTTTGATAGCCTGTACAGCAATATAGAACCTTATCCATAACTGCAAACATACGTTTTTGTTAAATATTTTTATGAGAATATCCAGGAAAGACTTCCCAGTAACATCTCAAAGCTCAGCTATGAGGATAAATCAAGTCGCCTCACACAGCACTATGTCCTCAGTAATCACCAAGTCTAAATTTATTACTATCTCTTTCAACCAAAATGAAAATCCTATCTCTTTTAAATTACAGAAGGGAAGATCAGTTTTGATCTAAAATATGAATAATTCAAATTCATAGTATCAACTTTCACAGGGAATCAGTGTTTGTTAAAATAAGCAAACGTGAGAACCCACACAGTAGCTTACTGGCATTTGGGATATTTGAAGGAAGCAGAGGGCTGAAATATTATTTGCCAGGGCATAGTTGATTTCAAATTCAACAAATCAGTCAATAAGTACTATTTCCTTGCATCAGTCTACATCTGAACAGGGAAAAGCTGTTACATTACTCAAATTCTTTCTTTCTCTGGTTGCCTTTTCCATTTCTCTTTTGGATACGAGCTGCTGACTTATTTTTTTTATTTCAAAAGAGGAGATGGCTATCAAATTAAATAGGCTGAGAAGAAATACTCAATAGTATGAGAGGAGATTTTCTTGCGAGTTAAATAATACGGATGGTACAAAGTTTTTAATATTGGAACATCATTATTATCTCCACAGGTTAGCCAAGGCAGGTAAATGAGAAAATTTTGGTTAGCTCTTTGAAGGTTTTATGTGTAGTATTTCTGAGACAGATACTTTGTTATTTTGAATAAATGCATTAACACACAAGGCAAAAAGTCTCTATTGCATCATTAGACCTTAAATTTCACCAAAGGATTTTACACTATATTTTTGAGAACATCTTACAGGGGAGTTTGGGATACACACACAGTAGTAATGTTATTATCTCTTTTGGAGCTAAAAACAAAGACCCCTTTTAATTTACCAGATTGTATTTTATTTTATTTTTTGTCGAACTAGAGGGTTATACCCAGGGCCTTACACATGCAAAGCAAGGGCTATACTACTGAACTGCACTTCAGCCTTTTTAATTTTTAAATTTTGAAACAGGGTTTCACTGAATTGTACAAGGTGCCTCTGGTATCAAACTTGCAATCTTTCTGCCTCAACCTCAGGAGTTGCTGGGATTATAGGCATGCACTACAGCACCCATCTAAATAAACATTTTTTGTCAATATTTCAGCTGGATTTGTTCTAAATATTTTCATATGTTAGTTCTCATGGGAAGATTGTATTAAACTAAAGCTATCTGAATTTTAAGAACATTGCTTATATAGCTTTTCACTTTCTTAACTATCCTTCGTTACCTTCCTTTAGATAGTGAGTCTCTTAATATAAGACCTAAAGAAAGTATTTGTTCTTTTGTAAATGTGAGCAGCAAAGGATATACAATGTTTTACATAGAGGAACCACTATGCTTTACTGTTTGCTGAATTCCTTCTGAAATGATGGTGTACATTTGATGAATTGGACCCATAGATGGCAGGATGGGACCATTCAGTTCATATTCTTTAAGGAACAGACATGGAAGAATCATTTATTCAGTTGCTCATGTTCAAGAAGCAAAACATAGAGGTGAAAAGTAATAATAAAATAGATAATTGTGAATCCCAAGCTTTTTACTTAATAAGGAATTTTACTAGACTAGTTGGCACATTGCCATTCATTATGAATTTTGTTAAAACACTTCCTCCCCTGAGGACTGATCCACACTGATCTGTAAAATTCTCTCTCTTTGCCTCTCTGTGTGTCTCTATTTTCATTTTCAATTTTATGTTTTTGAAAAAAATGCAGACATCTTTAAGATGACTTTGGATAGATGATCTTCTAAATCATGATAGGTCTTCATTGTATACTAACATTCTTGTAGTTTTTTCACTGTAGATTTTGCTTCCTCCAGTCTTAAGAAAGTAAACTCTTTACCTAATTTAAAGTAGTTCTGCTGATAGTATTACAGGAAGTTCTAATTAAATTTATAGTCCTTCTTATAATTACAAGCTAAAGTCTCAAGATTTTAAGGTGACTTCATATTAAATCAAAGCCCTTGCTTATTCCTTGAGGACCCAGGAATGACACAAAAAGAGGCAAACAAGCTGCAGATGAGGGAAGCTTGCAGAAATTCAGGAAGCATGGCACGTGTAGCTCACCAGAGGTGAGGGTGCTGTGACTTTGGAAGTCCGGAGTTGTTGACATATAAATAGCCATTGGACCCATTTGTCAGAAAATAAGCCCAAGCAGACCAGCTGGTAGATCACCTAGGCACAACATTAGCCTTAAATTCTTCCTTTCACAGCCTAGACTCTAGGTAAAGTAGTCTGTTACCCAAATCTCTACAATCTCATTTATTTATTTAACCATAATCTATAGCAACCTGGCATCTACTCCCAGTTTTCCACAGAAACTGCTCTGGCAAGGATGACCAATCACTGCCCAATTGCCAGAGTCAACAGTTTTCTTTCAGACATTGCCTGGTCTGAGGCAACAATGAACACTCTTCCCTGCTCTATAGCTCTAGAAATGGTCCCCACCCACGGCTTTCATGGCCCTGATCTTCCTCTGGTATCTCCAGCCACAATGAATCTCCCTGCTTCTACAGGACTGGATGCTTCTCTCCCTCTGGTCTCTCTTCAGTGCTGGTTTTATTTGGGTTTTTCTCCTTGGACATCTTTCCATGTTTTATGAGAAATTTTTAGTTACCTTCATAGCTGAAACTACCACTTCCATTCTGATAACTTCCAAATCTTTATCTTCCTTCTTAACCTTACTTCCAGCTACTACTGGACATTTCCTCTAACTAAAAAATGTCTAAAACTGAACTCATCTTCTTGTTTCAATCTGTTTCCTCCCAAATCCTAACATCTTTAATCCTTCCCTAATGATTTTCGTTTGGTTAATGTCACTCAGAGTAAACATTGGGAGTTAACTAGATTCTTGCAAATCCCTCCCTATTCTCTCCAGATATGGTCATTAACTCATACTTCTTAATTATCTCTCAAGTCTCTCACCTTGCTACTCTTTTTATGCAATTACTTTCCTTGGTCTTTATTAATGAAAATGTAGTAATTGTGTTTAACATCCATACTTCTGGAGCAAGACAAGGATGTCCTCTCTCTCCTATTCTATTCAACATAGTAATTGAAGTCCTGGCCAGGGCAATCAGACAAGAGAAAGAAATCAAAGGGATACAGATTGGCAAGGAAGAGGTCAAATTATCATTATTTGCAGATGATATGATCTTATACCTGAAAGACCCCAAAACCTCACCCAAAAAACTGTTACAACTAATTAACTCCTTCAGCAAAGTTGCAGGCTACAAAATTAACATACAAAAATCAATAGCCTTTCTTTACACCAATTCCAAAGAGGAAGAGAAGGAAATTTCAGGAAAGATACCATTCATGATAGCCCACCAGAAAATTAATATCTTGGAATGAATCTAATCAAACACACTTCAGATCTCTACAAGGAAAATTTCAAGACATTAAAGAAAGAAATAGCAGAGGACACTGAAAAATGGAAAGACCTCCCCTGCTCCTGGATAGGGAGAATTAATATTGTAAAAATGGCTATCCTACCAAAAGCAATCTGTAGATTTAATGCAATACCCATTAAAATTCCACTGACTGACTTTACAGAAATAGAAAATATGATCCAAAAATTCATATGGAACCACAAAAGACCACGTATAGCCAAAACACTCTTAAGCTGCAAAACGAATGCAGGTGGAATCACAATTCCTGACTTCAAGCTATACTACAGAGCAGTGGTTGCAAAAACAGCTTGGTACTGGCAAAAAAATAGGCCCGAAGACATCTGGAACAGAATAGAAGGCTCAGAAATACCTCAACACACCTATAGCCACCTTATTTTTGACAAAGGAGCAAAGCAAGTAAACTGGAAAAAGGACAGCCTCTTCAACAAATGGTGCTGGGAAACATGGTCATCCGCATGCAGAAAAATGAAAGCTGACCCGCATCTCTCAATACACATGAGAGTTAACTCAAAATGGATAAAAGATCTCAACATAAAACCAGAAACTTTAAGACTTATAGAAGGCAAGATAGGCAATTCACTCCATCATATAGGCATAGGAAAGTATTTCCTTAATAGGACTCCAATTGCTCAAGAAATTGCAACAAGAATAGATAAATGGGATTACATGAAATTAAAAAGCTTCTACACAGCAAAAGAAACAATTAACAGAGTCAAGGAAACCCCCACTGAATGGGAAAAAATCTTCACATTTTATACATCAGATAAAGGTCTAATTACTAGAATGTATAAAGAACTCAAGAAAAAAACTCCCCCAAAAACAACCCAATACACAAATGGGCAACGGAACTGAGTAAACAGTTCCTAAATGAAGAGGTTCATAAAGCCATGAAATACATGAAGAAATGCTCAACATCCCTAGCCATTAGGGAAATGCAAATTAAAACTCTGAGATTTCACCTTACACCAGTAAGAATGGCCAAGATCAATAAAACAAATAACAACAAATGCTGGAGAGGTTGCTGGGAAAAGTGAACACTCTTACATTGTTGGTGGAGCTGTAAATTGTTCCAACCACTGTGGAAATCATTATGGAGGTATCTTAAAAAACTAAAAATAGATCTACCATATGACCCAGCTATAACACTATTGGGAATTTATCCAAAGGGAGATGGGTCATCATACCACAGAGACACCTGCCTCTCCATGTTCAATGCAGCACTTTTCACAATAGCAAGGATATGGAATCAACCAAAGTGCCCTTCAACAGAAGAATGGATTAAAAAACTATGGTATATATACACAATGGAATACTGCTCAGCAATCAAGAAAAATGAAATAAGGTCATTCGAAGCAAAATGGATGGAATTAGAGAAAATTATTTTAAGTGAACGAACACAAACTCAGAAAGAGAAACACCACATGTTCTCACTCATAGTTGGGAGCTGATTCAAAATTATAAGGAGGAAAAATCCTATTCAAAGGTCGGATCAAAATAAAAGGGAAAAATAAGATAAAATAAGATTTAAAAAAGATAAGAATGATGTCAATATAAATGGTCTAGAAAATGCATGCAATTGTTCTGACAAGATAAAAACAAAGTTCACTAGAGGAAAAGTTTCTATCTTAAACAGAACTGGAACCCAAGGACATATAGAAAAATATCACCAAGTAAAAGATAGAGAAGAATTAGATTTGGAGGGAGGGGGGTAAGCATACGGGAGGGTAAGGGGGAACCTATATGAATAATGTACATCAAACGGCATATATGTAAATGTTACAATGAAAAGCATGTTAGGATGAATCACATTAAGGTGTACATTAAAAATTTCCAATAAAAAAATCCATATTTCCTAAGAAAGTCTTCAGAAAACAAATCTGTTCATATCCTTCCTTTGTTAAAACCTCCCAATGACTCCCCAAATTCAAGACAAACTCCAAATTCATTTTCAATGCAACTTGTTTTAATCTCTGCCAAATTGCCTATCCTTATCCTGTTTCTCCTTTTCTTTCTTTTCTTCTTTTTTTTTCTTTCTTTCTTTCTTTTTTTTTTTTGTGTGTGCGTGCGTGTGTGTGTGTGTGTGTGTGTGTGTGTGTGTGTGTGTGTGTGTGGTACTGAGGAACTAACCCCAGGACCTCAGACATACTTTGCAAGTGCTCTAACACTGGGCTGCACATCCACCTCATTTTCTACTTTTTACCTTGAGTCAGGGTCTTGCTAAGCTATGCAGGCTGCCGTTGGTTTTCAACCTGGAATCCTCCTGCCTCTGTCGCCCAAGTTGCTGGGATTATAGGCTTCTACCACTGCACCCAGCTCTAGCCTCATCTTAATATTCTTAGTATTTTCCTTCTCTTACCTTTTATTCTAACCATATTAAAGTACCATAGTGTCTTCAAATGTTTCAGATCTTTTCATATTGCCATGTGTATATATGAGCTTTTCCATGCAACTCCCTACTTTCTTTCTCCCCCCACTTTCTCTCTCTCTCTCTCCCTCTCCCCCTCTCTCTTTCTCTCTCTGTCTCTCAATTTCATCACCATCCATATCCACATACCCAAGATCAACCCAGTCATGCTCTTAGCTCAAGAAAAGCCTTTCTATGTTGCCTTGAGTCACTGAGTTGGCCATTCTCTTATTTGTGTACTGCACATTGTGCTTATGATTGTTGATGAATGTACTCTTGTAAAATTCTGCCCCTGAAAATCAGAAAATGATTGCTAATGTGGTGTTTTGAGTTATGCCTTAGTTATAATTCAAATAGAGATATTAAGTGCTCTAAGAGAAAGTCCTTTCATGGCCCTGGAGACTGGATTAGGAGCCTCTTCTCTGCTCCAGAAATACAATCATTGATTATATTGCATTGAAGTTGCTTATTTCTTGTCCATCTCTCACTTGTATGAGAATTCCTTGAGGCAGGGGTTCCAAGTGTATTAATCCCTTTTTTTCAACATCCAGCATGGATTTGAACATTGTAGGCTGTCAATATACTTGACAAATGAATGTTGCTAGTGAATGAATTATCTGAAACTCAAAATAGAACCGTTTCATTAGTTTTGCCTTTTATCTTTGAATTTCCTAGATATTTGATTTGCTATGCTATAGTCATCATATTTCATATGTGAAATTTATACTATGAAGTCTGATTAATACACTTAGCAAAGGATGAGGTTCAATTATGAGCTAGACTTTGGACATTATTTCAAGTTCTCCTGCCTTTCCCTGGCTCACTAGGGGGCTTATTACCATGTAAGCTCTTGGTAAAGTAGTAGACAGATAATCACCAAATCTATACATTATTCTTTCAAATAAATTGAATTCAGTGCTCCTGGCGGATATAGTAACAATGGCTTACATTTATCGAGTATTTTCTTTGTTTCAGACTGAGTGATAAGTACATTAAGTGTGTCATTCCAACTAAATCTTATTCTGTGAGGTAGGAGTTATTATTGTCTTCATTTTATGAATGTGTTAACTGAAGATTTGGAATTTAGGCACCTTACACAAAGTCATACACAACTGATGTGTAGAAAAACTTGGAATCAAACCAGTATCTACTTGATTCCCATTATGTAAAACCTACATAAACTTATGCCTGCAACGGTACCACCATGGTGCCCAATCTCATCAGATCTTGGAAGCTAAGCAGGGTCAGGCCTGGTTAGTACTTGGTTGGATGGCAGACCACCTGGGAACACCAAGTGGTGTAGGCTCGGGAGAAGGACCTGGCAACCCGCTCCCAAAATAAAAGCAATCTGCCACTGAAAACCCTATGAATAGCAGAAAAGCACTGATAATAGTGTTTCACCTGTTGTACATAGGGTTGGTATGAGTAGGATACTGACCCAATGGCACCTAACAACAACAACATAAACTCATATTCACATGAGCACATACATGTACGTGCACACATTCAAAAGGTACCCTTCCTTTTTGATAATCATGGTTATGGCAATGCTCTGAACTTACAGCTTGCCTTTTATCTTTTTGGTGATCTGGAAAATGTGAATTATTGGAAACCAGAAGTAGATTGAAATAGTCTCAGATCTTATCCTAAACAGCGGCTAAAGCTCTGTTAGAATGTTACTGTCAACCAGAATGTGTGTTTCACATTGATTACCATATGTCACGTAGCCCACATTTCCAATCATGCTGTCTTTGTATTCAAGGTTATAAATCACAAAGGCCTGCCAACCCTCTTCTTCAAAGCATATCCTAAATATCAACATGTACACAGACACTCATTGGGGTTGACCTCCTTTCTCCTAATAAGCAAATGGGCATGTTAGCATCACACACTCCTTTTCCTATAAAAAGGGCTGATCTCTCATGATTAAAAACCTTTGCTTAGCAGGGCAAAGGCCAGTATTGGATCAGTTTAAGACTTGCTTTTAGTCTTGAATCATTTTAGAGGTTGAGCACCTTCCCACACACAGATTATGAAGATGTGACAGGAGTTCGTATCAAGGGACGTATACACATCTATTTTTAAAATGAGTTTTCACATATTAAAGAATAGCACCCTAATTACATTCAAGGATATAAATCATGAAGGCCTGATAACTTTCTTCTTCAAAACATATGCTAAATATCAACATGTACGCAGGTGGCACAAGAAGGACCCCACAACAAGAACACTTATGTTATATGTGGAGATTTGTTTTACAATGTGTATGTTGCAAATGATACAAACTGTCTCTCTTGCTCTGTTGATGCTTTTGTGTTCACAGAAACAGCAAGGTGTAGTGGCTCAAAGCTTGGGATCTGAAGCCAGACTATTAGTGGTCAAGGTTTTGCTTTGTCACTTACTCTTTAAGTTTTCTTATCTATGTTGTGTTGTTGTTAGGTGCAGTCAAGTCTGTATCTGACTCATAGACCCCCTGCATACAACAGGCAAAACATTATTGTCAGTGCTTCTCTGCTGTTCATAAGGTTTTCAATGGCAGATTGATTTTTGGGAGTGGGTTGCCGGGTCCGTCTCCCAAGCCTACAGCCCCTGGTGTTCTGTGTTGGTCTCCCATCCAAGTACTAAGCAGGCCTGACTCAGCTTAGCTTCCGAGATCTGACAGGATAGGATGCCACAGGGCTACTGCTGCAGGTATTTCTTATCTATAGGAAGGTAACTTATAGACTCTAACTCTTTAAATTGTGTGAGAACTTTTAAAAAATCACATAAACAAATTACAATAGAGTCTGGCCCAGAGTAACTTAACAGTAAGCATTCCCTGTACTTGTAGTGATATCGCTTCATATCCCTAGAGGTTACAATAGACATTCTACAGCAAAAACACAGTTCATTCATTCATTTATTCATTTATCCATCCATTCACATACTCAATGTTTAACTCCTTTAGTCACTAAAGATTTACTAATTGCCTATTAAATAGCAGGCATGGTGTTTAGTGATATAGCAAATAAAATAATTTATAGACATTGATTCTGTCTTCACAAAGAACTTATGATTTAGTAAAATAATAATTAAAAAATAATTACAGGGGCTAGAGATGTTCCTCAGTGATAGTGCATTGCTTAGCATGTACAAGGCCCTGGGTTCAATCCTCAGAAGAACAAAAAGAAAATAAAATTAAAATTAAAAATAATAATTACAGTACAAATAGAAATGCAGCAGTGCAAAATAGTGCAATAAGAACTTCAGATGTTGTCATACATAAGTCCTGCATATGTAGATACTTCATTAACTTTCCAGGCCTATGGTCATGAATACAGATAAGATTTGCACATTTTATCTTTACTAACAGATATAACCAAAATTGTACTATCATTTAGTAGCAATTTGACATACAGAAAGTCAGGGGCAGAGAGAGATTGTGAGAGTCCATCCTGAAGATTCCACATTGAGAAGTCTTTTCAGCAATGCATTATGTCCAGATTATTAGTCAGAGTAAAACAAAAATTTAAATCAGTGACATTTGTTCCTAATTTGTCACATTTATTAGTGTTCCATTTTTGAAAATCATGATGTGATTTAGAAATTTAAGTAGCAAGAACTTATATATTATAAGCCTTAAATTATCTTTTTAAATTCATGTATTCTTTCAGATTATTGAATATTTAAACCATTTAAGATATTAATAATATACCAGGCAAATATCAATATTTACATTAAATTAAAATTCATACTGTTCCATAATATCTTTAATGGTTTATGTTATTCATAATTAGACTAAATAAATAATACTCATAGAGGAAACTTAAGGAAGAATATTATACTGTATTGCGTGGAAAGCAATGTTTCTCTTTCAAAATTGAGTATTAAGACATATTAAGAAATAATAAAGTAAAATAATGAAAGATGTGATGTAAGCTTATATATTTTATTTAACCTCAGAGGCTCTAAAATTGTGGTAACTCAAAGTTCATAAATCAGGAAAGTTACTACAGCATATTTTTGGGTAGCAGTAACAACATATACACCATCCCTGCTTCTGAAAAATGCAGATAACTATGTGAAGAACTGCACAATATTTGCATGTTTCAGGAATTGCTTACTATTATAGAATAATAACATAAATACACATATGTCAAATATTACATATACACAAATATTAACTATAAAAGAAAAATAATTCAAATAACTGTGGAGTTGAAGAGATAGTGAACTCTCTTTAGTGTTCTTCGAATTTTGAGAAACACTTGATTTGAAAATTAGGACAATTTTGGGCTGTATCAATTTGTCCATTACTCAGCTTCTAAGAAACACTAAAAATTGCCGAAGGAAACATTAATGTACATTACTGTCTCTTTAACTGATCCTTATATTTGTTCTTCTTTATTCAGTTTTAGTCCTTAAGATACATTAGCAATGTAGTATTTATTTTGGTAAACAGATTGTATTTCAATATGCAGTTCTGAGTTAAAATGTTATCTATATGGATAAACGATTTTCCCTATGATTATTTACTTACTATTTCATTTTATTATGGCATGTGAATTTTGGCTATTCCATGATCAATGTCTAAAGAAAATCAACCAAGAGTAAATTCAAGACTAATTAACCTATGCATCAAGATAACACATTTTTAACCCCCATCCCAGAAGAAAGAAAACCTCATTAAATTATCCTCAGTCAGAAGACATGTTTCAGTTAGCCCTATTGTTTATGTACTTTTTTCCTTTTCTTGGTTCTAAGATATCTTTATATCTTTATAGCAGAGTCCTATGCAGATTAGAAAATTCTCAAATTGTCATATTATTTGGGGACAAAGTTTCTTCTATATAAGGAGTGTGTTATGTTAGGCTCAGTTCTAAATTGAAGATACTCCCTTAGGTTTTTTCTCTGCTCTTGTATAGGAGCCAGCAGGCCCCTGGGAGCATTTGCACAACACTGTTACTTACGGTTAAGAGGCAGGCTTGCATTGGTGGTGCCTAGCTTGTTTGCAGCCACACAAGTATAGTTGCCAAAGTGCTCCTGTGTCACATTGGTAACAGTAAGGATGGATCTTGTGCTAAAATTTTGAATAATAATCCCTTGTTGGCCATTGAAGAGCCTAGAAGACAAAGTAAACTCTAGATAAATATGTATTGTGAACAACAATTTCATTTTTGTCTTAGTTAGCATTGTCATTGCAACCCATAGACAACCTGACCACATATATGTTAGCACATAGCAAAATATTAGTGCAATTATATTTTCCTCACACTCATCAGTTTGAAGGAGGAAAGGTTATACAACAGCTGTAGACAGCTCCTGTAGGATTATGTGTGTTACATAACAACCTGAGCTTGGCTGGCCACATGTCTTATTAATGCACTGCTTTGTATTTTAGAAAATTAAACACACCACAGGGAAGGCATCTTGTCTATTAAAGTCAAGAAAGAATATTAGGGAAGTAGATTTAAAGACTCCATTCAAAGTAGAAACTGATGGTTTCTAAGGAAGCTGGCTAGTATATGCCAGGACCATTTCAGATGATACCAGTGGATAACTTCCATGAAAATTAACCCTACAACTGTGATAGGATTGTTCTGCATCCAAAGTCAACAGCATGTCAGTGTTGCCATGGACCACCCAACAGATGTCTTCCTTTAAACCTAGGAAAAGACAGCAGTGTAGTACTGAGGATAGCATTTAAAGTTGAGTAGCCTCTGCTACATTTTAGGAATGTGATTGATAAAGTCCTTTAAACTCTCTGAGTCTCAAAATAGGATTTAATTTTACTCAATTCCAACCTGACTTCTCAATGATCTCTTTCTTCAGACTTACCACCGGAGGCCTCACTCTCAAATAGGCTGGTGTGATTTCACATTGTCAGTGCATGTCACATTTACTCCTGCCTCACCCTTACCTTAGTAAGTACCCAGTCCCTTACACCCCTCTGATTATACCACTCAGAGCCTTGTCTCTTCATATAGGCCTGACTTAAGGCCTATTGTTTTTCTAATTTTCCTTAAGTAACTTCTCTCTCTTAAGCTTCTCTTGCATTGTACTATCAGTTGCCATGTATACCAGCTTTTCAAACTCAATACATTGAATCGTTTTAAGCTCTTAAAAGGCAAGGACATGTGGATATAATGATATTGGGATCATACGCAGTCTTTATACTGCCATCCCAGGTATCTAATAAGTAATATATAGGTCAAAGGAGTTGAGGTGATATTCCCCTAACACAGGCATTATTAAGTCCCCTTAAGAAATTTTCTCTGTAAATATGAATTTTGCTACATTGAGGATGCCAATATGATACTGACTTTTCCTTGGTTAATCCCAGATTTATGGTGAAAGGAACACACTGATCACAATACAGGCTATATAAATTCATAGATCCAGCGGCATGTTAGATTTTCTGTTTCAATGTGTTCATTTTAGTACTAAATATTTCTTTAATCATGAAAGTACTAATAAATGGTGTCCCTTGAGAATTTAAGTTGAACTTGTTTTATATTATGTCATATGGCTTCCATCTGAATTTAGATATAATCTATTGTGGTTAAATGCCTGCAGCCATATCACTGTGGCATCTCATCAGATCTTGGAAGCTAAGCAGGGTCGGGCCTGTTTAGTACTTGGATGGGAGACCACCAGGTGCTGTAGGGTTGGGAGACAGACCTGGCAACCACTCCCAAAACAATCAGCCATTAAAAACCCTATCAACAGCAGTAATAATACTATTTTACCTATTATATGTAGGGTTGCTTTGAGTAGGATACCAATTCCATGACACCTAACAACAGCAACGATTTTGGTTAAATTCAGACTAAAATAAGTAATGATACCTAATTACTCTGGGAATTACTTATATTTCTTATGATTGCTGAATTTGACTTACTCAAAATATAAAAATCACTCGCATTAATGAAATCATATTAACAAAATTCTGAGTTGAACACTGAACAAAGTTTAACTTGAGCAATAACTATAATTCCCAACTCTAACATAAGAAAACAGGATATAAAATATCATTAATGTGGCAGCTTTTACTCCTCTTATATTTCAAACCTATTAATATTCATGCCAAATCCCAGTGACTGTTGCATATTTTCATGACCACATTGTTATTGTTATTAACCAATTTGTCCAAGTTTGGCTACAGACACATTCTCCAGATGACTCAGCAGCTCCCTGTCATACCCCATCTACCAAAATCACATGGTTTTGCTGCTAAAGAATTGAAAAATTAACCAGAATCTTCAACTGGCTAGACTCTGGGAAGACATTCTCAAGGGAGTGCATTCAGGCACTCCATCGTATTATTGCTAATCTTCCTTATGGCTGTTTTTATGAGTGAGTTGTTTTTGATTCCCTGTCCTTTAATGTACCTGGAGGCAAAGCCACAGATGTTGCTGAGTCATGCAGCATGTCCTTGCTCTGACTGTGGAGACCCTTTTGTGGCCTCTGGCCAGCTGTAACATGTGCATCCTTAAAAGAGCAGTACATTAGTGCTCTAACTCCTGCTATTTGGATCAGCCAGGCAAGTGATCACAAACAATAAAAAAGAAAAGGATCTTCCATGGGGGAATTTCTTCCCTCTAGGGGAAGCTACCTTTCTGAGAATACTGGAGGAGTTTAAAGCTTACTTTCTTCTACAGTTAAAAGTTTTCAAAGTGCTAACTCCTCAAACACCACTTAAGTCCCCATCTTCACTTGGTAGATGACTAGGAGGGCCTTTGCAAAGTCCCCATTTGAGGGATAGTGACTTCTGAGATGATCTATATCTCTAGAAGATATAGTCCTATGATTTTCTTGCACAGATCTGGGATTGGAGGGTTTTCTCAAATCATCAAATCAATTGTGAAAATATTCACTAAATCCCTACAAAGATGAGTTCCACAGCAAGTGATCTGACTAGGGTGGGTAACACATGAACTCTGCCCTTAAGAAGGTCAAAGCTGAGGAGATGAAACACACAAGTAAAGAACTGTCTACAACAGATGAAACATCCACCTTTAGTTCTGAATGTAGAAATTTGAGTCACATCTACAATTTCCAGCATGTATGGTCTTATTGTGATGGAAAACAAATGGTAAAATAGCCCTTTAAGCCTGGTGGGATAGTGCAGGTTTGTAATCCCTGTGATTTGGGAAGGAAGGCAAGAGGATTGCAGATTGAAGGCCAGAGGCAGCCTGTGTAATTTAGTGAGATCTTATTTCAAGATAAAAAATAAAAAAGAGGTTTGGGGTGCAGTTCAGTGGTAGAGTGCATGCAAAAAATATGTGTAGTATATGTGAGGCCATCGGTTCAGCCCTTGGCACAGAAACAAAACAAAACAAAACAAAACAGAGGAGGTGGGGACAGGAGGATTGTGGATCATGAGTTTAAGGCAAGACCCTCTCTCAAAATAAAAAATAAAACAGAGCCTGGGGTCACAGCTCAGGGGTAGAGAGTTTGCAAAGTATGTGTGATGTCCTGGATTCACTCCCAAGTATTGTAAAGATAAATAAATAAATAAATAAATAAATAAATAAATAAATAAAATTAAAAAATTAAAAAGGGACTGGAGGTGCAGCTGACTAGTAGAGCACTTGAAACGTATGCTCAAAGCCCTGAATTCAACCCCCCAGCACTGCAAAAAACACAAAAACCTTGCTCTTTAGTTGATGACTTCTTTTTCTTTTTGAAATAGATTTATTCCAAGACAATTGTTTATAATGATATTTTCTATAAAAAGAATTGTTCTTGTATTGATTTAGACTACAGAATGAAAGATGCTTTCTTGTAGTCTTTCCTTTTCAAAAAAAGAGAAAGAAATTCTATTGATCTAGGATTTAAATATGGTCTCTTTCTTTACAAGTAGAGCAACAGTATATGGTACTTACTTGGAAATATCTGGTTATTTTTCTTTTATTTTGCATTTTTAACATAGCAGATATGGTCACATGATCCTTCTATTACTGTAGACCCTGCTAACTTCTACACCAATAGAAGTTTGCTCTATATCAAGGACCATTAGTCTCACTCCTCTTCTGCCTTTGCCAATGCCTCATAAATTTGTGAACTGTAGGCTATTTTCTTTACCAGCAGATGTTGCCAGCTGGTCGGTGACACAGCCCAACCCACTAGCTAGTTCGGAATTGAATAGTCCCCTCTATTTTCTAGTGTCAGTCAGAAGTAACACGTGGAAAGCATAGTAACAACTAGGGACACTTGCATTTCTGACTCAGGAAATGTTCACAAACTTTACGTCATAACTTCTCTAGGCTACAGCTACCTAGAATGACCAGAAAAGCTGTAACTATGTCATACAGAAAATCTGACCACACAGCCATCAATACCAATCATTAAAGTTGCAAATATAAACGAAGCAGTTATACCGCACCTTTTTAATTTTATATGTAAATCCAGTCCTACTCTATATTCTGGGATTATTCTTCACTATCTATCTTTCCAGGTAAGGATTAATAATAAACATTATAGGATCTGAGTCATGGCTGTATTTTTGGTCTCTTCAGCATAAGCAGGAAGACTTTATGAGGAAGATGTTAATCGGACTCAATAAATTTATGACTGAAGTAATGTAACACCAAAAAATTTCAGCACTGTATGCAAAAATGCTTGGTGTTAACAGTGGAAAAATGACATCCAGAAAACAGTTAAGCATTTTCAAGTGTATATATGAGCAAATCTTCATAGCAGCACTAGGAGATAAGTGTTATTAGTCCCATTTTACAGATGAGAAAACAGAAGTTTAGAAAGATTAAGCTAATTTATCTTCTTTCATCTGATAAGTAGCAGAACCAATACTTAAACTCAGCTTTCTATTATTATCCTGCTGTAATAGCAGTTAGTATTCAAATCCTCAAGTATAAACCTGGATGTCATATTTGACTTTGGAAAGACAAGTCAGAAATCATGGGTACTTCAAGAAAATTGCATCAAACCAGGAAATAAAACCAATGGAGTTAAATAGCCAACTGTTATGTAGCATCCATTCCAGGAAAGCCAAGCTTAACCCAAGGAGTGAGTTTAGTGGAGCAAAAAGTCAAATGAAAAGCAAGCTTAAGTTCAGCTAGCTATTTGGGTGTTTCTTGGGGACAGAAACCTCATTAGTATTTATTTGGGACTTGTTATGTGCCGTTGAGTTGGTGTCCAGTAAATAGTGATCTTATGTACAACAGATGATACACTATTGTCAGTGCTTCTGCTATTTATGGGGTTTCAATGGCTGATTGTTTTGTGTGTGTATGTGAGGGGGTGGTTGGAGTGAGTTTCAGGGTCCTTCTCCCAAGCCTACAGCACCTGGTGTTCCCAGGAGGTCCCCTATCCAAGTACTAACCAGGTTGGACCCTGCTTAGCTTCTGAGATCTGATGGGATCTGTTGCCACAGTGGTATGGCTGCAGGCTATCTGGGACTTATGTATGCCTTTTAATATAGCCTCTTAACACAGCTGTCTCCCCTAGATTCCATCTCTCAAGCTATTGACAGCCTGAGAGGAGAAGCATAAAATGGGTTCTCTCCTCCTACTCTCCACAAACACCCTCCCGTTACACAGACCCACTCTGCATCAATTCCTTATTTTTCTTCTCTAGGCTTACTAAGTATTTAAATGGTAGAAAATCTTTCTTCATAGTGTATATGCACAATGTGGTCAAGAATGGCAGAAAAATGCAGCCCAGCCAAATGACAACCATGTGATACTTTGGAGTAATTCCAAAATTGTCTCTAAAGTTCAAGTCTAGTGATGTTATGCAGTTACTGTGCTCTGCCTGACTTGGCCAAATCATTAGCATAACATCAAATACTTCTCTTCCTGGCATCATTTCAGTTTTAGGTTTTTATATATTTGTGTGGCTTTTGATTAATGTCTATTTTCCTCTTTACAGTATAACTCCATAATGGCAAAGTTTCCGAATTTTTTTGTTATTTATTGTATTCCAAGCACATAGTATGAGAGTGCTGGCCACTTAGTAGATAAGTGCACAGTAGATAATTGTTGCATCTTTGGGCAAATAATACTGTTTCACTTTTGTAATTCTTAGTTTTGTCATCTGTGAAATGGGAAAAATGAAGTCAATAGCAAAGTATTGCTATAAAATGTTTTAAAAATACATAATATATAATATCTATGCACATATATATCAAATGCAATAGGCACTATTTTATGATAGGTGATATTATTGTTCAAAGATAGGGTATATTTCTTAGAACAGATACATTTCCTCTCAGATGGCAGCCAAATATTAAATATTGAGCATACAGGAAATTATTTTTAAATCAAAGATCTAGGAAAGTGACTGAAAATATCATGGCATCATGATTTTAAGATATGCCAAACTCAATATCAATTACATGCATATTATCAACCTCATCTACGCTTTTCACAGGTCTGCCAGGTAGATAACAACAACAATAACAAAGCAAAAATGAGAAGGAGTAAGAACTGCTAGAAACCAGGGAAAAATGAAAATTTATGCGAACATGCTGCTATAGTAACCTATTAGTTTATTGTGTTGCTTGATACTTAAAGCTTGAAAACAATATGATACCATTTTTTCCTAGGAACAGACTGAAGAATATCACGCATCACTGTCTTAGCCCCAAGGGGTATCTATCTTTAGTTGCACATTTGAATAAATTAATGTTATTATAATACATTAGGATATGTTAATGATTCTAGGCTTTATTAAGCTATTTAAAATGTATGTCTTATTTACTTTATCAATTTTAATGAAATTAATAATTTTAGATAAGAAATTTTTGGGCTGCTTTACTTGATTTCACAGGGAGGATGATCTCTTTTAACCAGACAAGAAAGGAAAAAAGGCAACAGCACAGGTGTCAAACGTCCTCTGATTTCAAAGAGTCCCTGTATCCCTGACAACCTGGCCTATGACTGAATTTCTCCCCTCTGCTTGAACTACTTTCTTAATATCAATATGCCCATGATTTTAATGTCAAATTTCATTCTACAATGTTACAACACGACCATTTTGCAGAGACTATGTTCACAAACAGGGAAGCCAGAACTGAGCAACAGAAACCACCTTTCTTTCTCTAATCATGTATTGGTTTATAATGTCCCATAGTCTAAGGTGATAGGATCCAGGTGTATGAATAATCACAGTCCAAACATGAATAAGAATGGTTAACTACTAAAAGGCTATAGCACACTCTTGCAACACAGTGTATTACTCCTGCCAAACATATTCGGTTTGGAGGACATGACAAGGAACAAGGAGAGTCCTCATTCTCAGATTAGAATTTAGTAGGAGACATGGTCTGCCATTGAAAACCCTATGAACAGCAGAGAAGCACTGACAATCATGTTTTCCCTGTTGTACAGAGGGTCGCTATGAGTCGGATACCGACTCGATGGCACCTAACAACAACAACAACAACAAGAGACATGGATAAGAGAAAAAAGCTGAAGATATTTTAGAAAGTGCTTTGATGGAACTTAGCACCTGAGAGTCCATTCGAAGAGCTTCATCCCAAATAGAAAAATCTCCAGGTAAACTATAACCAAATTCCAGCTCTTTATTAGATAACTCTGTGTATAGTATCAACACCTAGATTCTAGTATGTCCCAAACCAAACTTATTATGGCCCCCGCAAACCTACTTCTTATGTTCCAGCCTCAGGTAATGTCCTCACCATTGATCTTGCTATCTAGACAGACTACTTGAATTATATTCAGATTGTGCTTTCCCATTTAGTTGTTCACTGAAATATTTAAATGCTACCTTTTCTCTCTCTTACTTTTTAACTGCACAGCCAATACTGTAGTTGAAGTCATATTTTATCTTTCCCATCCATTTCTCTCAACTGCCTTAAGAAATATTTTGTGAAGATAGGGACTGAATTGTTTTACAACTTTTAGGAAGCCCTTCCATAGCTTCCCCATGTCCATGAAACACAGTCCAAATGTCTTATTACATTTAAGGTGTCCAAGTCTTGCTGTAAGTTACTTTTTTAGCCTTATTTCCAATTATGCTTAACTCATATCCTGTACCCCAAGGCATAAAAATTTCTCTCTAAAATGCATACATGACATTGATCAAGTTTTTCCCATGATTACTCTGGACCTCTTACAATGTTCGAAAGTGCTGCTCATCGTGGATGTCCAGCATAAAGCTACCATTGTCTCAAAGCATTCTTTAATCCTCTCATTGAGTTGAATGGACTCTTCTTGTGTAGTTTCCCAGGACTCCACAGAAGGTGCCTGTAGGATTTTCTAACTTAGTCCTTATTTCATTTTGTTGACTTTTAGGACAATTCTAAATGCCATGTCCAGGGATATAGACTAGAGTTGGCTCACTTTCCTCTTTGCTTGGCTCAAGTTTGAAATACAGTGCTCTCTGGCTTCTAGTTGAAATGATCTCAGTTGTTTCATTTATTTATCCTTAGCCTCCTTGGCCTGGATGATAAAGTCATTGCAAGGATTATGACAGTTGTACTGGTAAGACATTAGTTATTAAAAGGAATGAAATATCAGAACAAACTAAAGAACATAAACATGAGATATCACTAGAAATGTATGTTCTGTCAATACTGGAACTTGTTTCCTTTCTCAAATTTTTCAGATTATCTCACAAATAATAAATGGCAAGTGAATATCTTTTGAATGAAAAAGTAAACCTTAAGTTAGCAGGAAAATCTTTTATTTTTCTTTTCTGAGACAGGGTCTCACTGTGTTGCCTTGACTGGCCTTGAACTCCTAGGCTCAATTGATCCTTCTGCCTCAGTCTGCAGAGTAGCTGGGACCACAGGAGTATGCCAGTGGGGATTATTTCCAATATACTTCTAAATCAATGCATGTAGCTTCTTATTCTGGTAAGAATGACCCTGTAAATGAGAAGATGAAAGGGAGACAGAATATATTTCTAGTCTATCCTGAATAATCAAAGTTGTGGAATATATCTAGAGAGAAATATCCTGAAAATAGGAGACAGAAAATTAGGTTTTGCTTCCCATCTTGTCCTTTCCCAAAAAGGCCTTTAACCTTTATGAAATAGTTTATTTCTTAGGCATAATCTGGTTAGAATTATGCAAGGAATTAGAAAGATAGTATAGAGTGAGCTATATAATATATGTTGTAAGACTGCAAAATCATTATGTAGGGTAGAAGTTTCATGTTGTTAAAATTGCCCCTGAAATTTTTCTTACATGTCCTTATTTTAAACTTCCATACTTTACAACAGTCTCCAAAAGGAGAGCAAGTTCCACCGAGTACAAAATGATGTGATGGAGTGAGAGAAGAAAATAATAGAATGTCAATTTATATTGTATTTTATCTCATCTTTTACATTTTATCTGTAGAAGCACATTTGATGTATTCAATATACAAGTTCAGAAATGCATACATATAAGCAACAAGTCAGAATGCACATAGTGTTAATTTTTGCTGTTTTAAATCTTATTCTTAGCCATATTCCAAAAATTATTGTGGACTATTGACTTACATGACTGTCCATATTTGAGCACCAGATGAAGATGTAGGCCTTTGTTTTAGAGCTATATTAAACATACTTCTCTAGCATTAGAAATTCACATAGAATTGAGAGGTACATAAACACTATCAGAAATATATGGGAATGATGAACAATTGAAGGAGCTACCATGTATAATCTCCCACTGCATTTATTTTTTGAAGCTTATATATAAGGTAGGGCTGGGATTTAGCTCAGTTGATAGAGTGCTGCGCTGCAGTCTCTGAGGTCCCAAGTTCAATCCCCAGTACCACAAAAATGGGAGAAGGACCTGGCAATCCACTCCCATGGCAATCCCGAAACAGTCAGCCATTGAAAACCCTATGAGGGTCGCTATGAGTCGGATACCGACTCGACGGCACCTAACAACAACAACAACAACATATTAGGTAGAGTAGCAAATTGTGCAGTTTAAATTACTTTCTGTTTATCACTCTTTTTTCTTTCTCTCATGTAGCACTCCACGCTGAAAGAATTGACTCTATGTAAGTGAAAAATACTTGTGCACATTTTGAAAACCATCATACATTGCAATGCTTTGAAAATCATAATGTATTATACAAATGTAATGCATTCATAATTTTGACATAAATAAATTGCTTGAACACAGCAAAGGAAAAAAGTCAGTTGAGAAACATAAAAAGAAATATTTTAACTCATTTTGCTGATTTCCTGGAAAATATAAGGAGTGGAAAAGACCCTCCTTCCTATATTCCTTCCTCAGAGAATCAGATAAAATTTATTGCCTACTTTGACAGGTAGCAACTATCTAGAATAGGAAAGAGAACTAGAATGGTCAGTACACTGTATTATGATTTCTCAAGTTCATCTTACCTCTGTAAAGTAAAGAGTGAAAAAATTGTCATTACCAAAAGAATAACCTAACAAGACTATAAAAGGTCATGTGTGTCTGTGTAGAGTGAACATGAATATTCTACATGAATATTCGCATGGTTTTAGGCATGTTTCAATGATATACATTTTTTGTGTGTGTGCATGCATGATTTATGCAAATATATGACTCATCTTTCACATCAAGGCAAAGTGATAATGGTCGTTACCTTTTCTTTGTTGTAGTGTAGTAAAAAATGACTTAAAATGCATAGACTAAGTTTGAAACATGTTGCTTAGAGAGTCAAGATATAGTTCCTATATGGCTGAATGCAAAATATTCTATTTTTAGGTACACATTAACTTTTTAACTAATATATTTATAATTTTTAGTATATTTTACTATATATTTGTTTTTCATTCTTGGGAATAATATGTGTTTACTTCATTTTCAACTTTTGTATATCTGTCTTAAATTAGAATATTAAGAAAGAAACATTGTTGAAATTAAATAATTCCAAAAAGCATTGCCATAATTAACCTTTTGCCTAAAAACAGGCAAAGTGAATAAAATGCTTTCTAAAAATATATTTGTTTACTTAACATTTTGTTTTCAGTTGCTTAATAAAAATCATATGTATTTAAGGGGTACAGTGTAACATTTTGATATATTTATACATTGTAAGTTGAGTAAACCAAACTTATTAATATATCCATTACCTAAAAGTCTGGAGCACTTAAACTGATCATGAGAAAAGAGAAGGCATGACTTTCTAGGCCTCAGGCTTGAATTTTAGAATTTTAGAAAATCATGAAAAGAAGAGGGAATTAAGTTATGAACAAAACTCTGATCTACAACAAGATGGGTAATGCTGGTTTCACAGTGATATATAAGGCATATATACCTATTGAAATGACAGCCCATTACAATTTATGCTTTTAACCTTAGTCCCAAGTCAATGTACTGTTATCAAGCAGTAGATTAATTTCACACCACAGATGGAATTATTTGCTTAATGATACTTTGAATATTGAAATTGTCCTTTTATTGCATATGTTGTTGTTGTTGTTAGGTGCCATCGAGTCGTGTCCGACTCATAGCGACCCTCATAGGATTTTAAATGGCAGATTGTTTCCAGATTGCCTTGCGAGTGGGTTGCCACGTCCTTCTCCCATTTTGCGGTGCTGGGAATCGAACTCAGGACCTCAGAGACTGCAGAGCAGTGCTCTACCAACTGAGCTAAATCCCAGCCCTTTTTATTGCATGTAAGTAGTATATAGATTTTTATAAACCTTTTCCATTATCAAGATAAAAGGCTAAATTTTTGACACTCTATTTACTTGGTCTACAAACTCTGAATTTCCCACTACCAAAATGTATGTGGATTAAATTAAATCTATTGAGACTGTTCCTGCTAGGTATACTGAAAGAGCTATAATGTTAAAAAATGGCTTCCTCATACCTAGAGGTAATATTTTAATAACAAGTATGTAAATGTAGTCACTCTCATGTTTACCCAAACAGTGCAACAAAGTAAGTCAAATTGGTAACATTTCTAATATAAAAATACAGTTCAATCATCCATAAGAAGAAGTGTATGGTAGCCATCTTTGAAGATGGCATCTGATGATCTTCTTGCCATTCATGCCTCTGTGTAATCTTATTCTACACTGAACAGAGTTGCCCTGTGAAGCAAGTAAGATATTGCAGAAATGATACAGCATGACTTCTGACACTACGTAATAAAAGTTATACCAGCTTCTACCCCATTCTCTTCCAGATCACTAACTCTGGGGGAAGCCTATTGCTAGGTCATGAAAGCAGTCAAGCAGCCTTATGGTGATATCCACATAATTAACAAAGGCCATCTGCCAATAACTAACATTAGCACTAACTTGCCGGGCATGTGAATGAGCTACCTTGGAAGCATATTCTTCAGCCTAAATCAATCCTTCAGATGGCCACAAGCAGGTGACATCTTGATTGCAAACTTAAAAGAGACCCTGAGACTATCAAACCTGTCTGCTCCTGGATTCCTGACCATCAGAAATTGTTTGGTATGTTGTTGTTTGTTGTTAGGTGCTGTGGAGTTGGGTCTAAATTCATAGTGACCCTAAGTACAACAGACATGTGGGGAACTGTTTGGTATCATAAATGTTTATTGATTTAAGCTGCTAAAGTTCAAGTTAACTTGTTAATTAGCATAGATAATTGATGTCAGAAAATACAAGGAAAATAACACTTACTGAAGAGGCTGGCAAATCTAAAATACATCCTGGTGGCTACATATCAGTATTCGTAGACTGATTAAGCCACTTGTATCCCAATTTTGTCATCAGTAAATAGTTGGTTGTTTTTGTTATTAGGTGCCGTCAAGTCGGTATCCGACTCATAGCGACCCTCATTGGGCTTTCAATGGCTGTTTCGGGATTGCCTTGGGAGTGGATTGCCAGGCCCTTCTTCCATTTTTGTGGTGCTGGGAATTGAACTTCGGACCTCAGAGACTGCAGTGCAGCACTCTACCGACTAAGCTAAATTCCAGCCCTCAGTAAATAGAGGATCATAAATTTTACACCACAGAGGTATGAAGAATAAATAAGATAAAAGAAGTTAACAGACCAGGAAAGTGGTTGTTATTATACTCACGAAGTGCATCTACCATAGTTGCATCTACCACTCTAATTGAATATTTACCCTATGAACATCAGAAAAGCACTAACAATACTGTTTAGCCTGTTGTACATAGGGTCACCATGAGTTGGACACCTACTTGATGCCACCCAGCAACAACACATAGTTTCGAGAGGAAATTATTTATTCTAGTAATATTTGAGATTTTGAGTGTTTTTTCAAATACTATTGTAAACAATGATAAATGTATACTTCAAAATGAACTGAAGATATCCTTGTCTTTCACAGGTGCATCTGATTTTCATAGCTGGTAGATTTTCCTTAGGTGTGTGTGTATTGGGGAGGACATTGACTGAGAGAATTAGTCTTTTTCTTGTTAGCAAGTGGTTCTAAACTTCTTTGAAAATCTATTTAAAACTCCAAGTCATCTCCCCAGTAGGAAAAAATTCACTGGAGCTATGATTATGGGCACCAACTGGTCCTTTGCTATATTTGCCACAGGCCAAGAAAGTAGACTGAGGATTATTGTGTCCTTTTTTGACAATAATTTCTGAATTTATAAAAGGGAAAGAGAAAGCAGAAAAAAATGCAGGACATCACAAAGTACTGGAAACAAGGTGGACTTTAACAAAAGAACCCTCACTTGGACTACAAGGAATAATTCTGATTATGACCATTTCAGAATTTAATGTCATAGATTAAGAGCTGACTGTGCAAGACAGGTAAAATAGTCTAATGCAGTGCTATTTAAACTGTGTTTGGGGAGAACCAGAGATGAGGGGGCCCTTGAAAAGATTTCATAATTGAAGGAAGTTCTGAACAGGTGGAATTGAATCTCCACTTACCCTGTATCTACCCAGATGTGGTATTACTTCTTGGGCACTCAAATAAGGTTGTATTTGAACAAAAATGTCTACAACTCTTAAATGATTGAAAAGCAGTCTTCTGGATTTGTCCATATAAATAATCACAAACAAAATTTTTCATCCTTGATTTTCAGAGTCTGAGAAAGGCTATATTGGCAGAAGTATCTTATAAGGTGGAATGAGAGTGACCTCTGACCAGTTAATCTAATTCTAAGTATTTAGAAGTATGGGGTCTTGGCTGGGGATATACCTCACAGGTAGAGTTTTGCGTAGCATGCACAAGGCCTTGGGTTTCAGCAACCCAAGACCCCAAAATGTGTGTGTGTGGGGGGTTATTTCAAAAAGCTACAAAGGCAGATTAGCAGCAGATTTAGAATCAGTATAAAGTATAAATTACTTAGTAAAATTAACTAAAAATTGAACACCCCAAATCTCAAGAAATTGGATATAAAATAGCTGCAAAATAACTTAGGTAGAACAATAATCAGTTACTTAGAACAAATGAGATAGTTATAAGGCTAGACTTTATTATGATGTTAAATCTCTTGTTAAAATGGGAGACTGTCTTCCACAAATCAACTTTTGATTTCAATTTCAAAAACAAAGCAACTTCTTGTATCACATCCATTCTCATCCATTGTGGTATCTTGTGTGATTTATTCAGTTTTCTGTTCAGATATTTAGCTGAAATTAGTTAATGGTCATGACCTGAGTATCGAACACCCATTTACATAAATCGAGCAGTATAGGGTTGTCAGTATTTACCCTTTTTGTCTTAAAAATGGCAATTTCATAAGGTTCAGTCTAACATTGTCTTGACTATGTTCTTCTCTAGATTTTAAGCAAAATATCCATCATATAGATAGTACCTCTCCTCTGCATTACCCCTTTTAGCTAACCCCCAGGGCTTCCATGCTTCTTCCATGGTTTGGCAAGAGCAGTTGAGAGATGTGAATTAGCCTTTTGGCTAAAAATAAAGAGAGAATTTTTGACCTGTTTTCCCTTCTTCAATATTTCTTACCAAGACTCGTGGGGCATCTCAAGGGCACAACCATACAGAGCTGAAGTCAGAATAGCCTTAAAATCCCCTCAGTTAGTACTTTACATAGTTTATCCCTTCTACAGCTTCCTTAATGATGGAGTATCTAAAACACAGTTTCCCATAAAACAAAATGTTAAATTATCTTGTGTGAGAGGAAGGCAGGTGAAAGGGCTGAGGTTTATTAAGGAAGCCAGGCAGAGACAGCAGCTCCAATTGCTTTTGAAGTGCTCTTCCAGAAGCCATCCCCAAGTCCTTTAGAGGAGAGTTTACCTCTCAAATAAATAGGGTTGCCAGGAAGAGCCTTGGTGTGCTGGTTCAGAAGGGAGGGAACGAAATGAAAGGCGTCAGTGAGGAGGGATCTGCAGGCATTTCTGAGCTTATATAAACCAATGTGGACATTTCGTCTGGATGCTATTAGTTACTCGTGCCTCCCATGTGGACCTCTTCAGTCTGCCTGCCGGTAAGGAGGCTGCTGAGAATCATTCAAGCCAGTTAAAGAAATTGTTTAAAGTAAGCATCTGAAACACAAACACATTAGCTCAAAGTGCTTGAAACACAGTAATGATCACAAAGTCCTTACTTTTTCTCTCCTTTGTACCATTCAAAGGCCGGAGGCGGCACACCTGCACCTTCACATCTTATTAATCCACTGCGTCCAGGGGTCACAGTGCCAGATTTAATTTCCTGAATTGTAGGTGCAACTGAAAAAGAAGCAAAACGAAATGAAAAAAGAAGAAAAAAAAAAAAGAAAAGAAAAGAAAAGAAATGGAAGGGTAAAGAAAAATAACTTCAGCAGAAATATAAGATACATATATTTTTATTTCTTCTATATTCAAAGCAATAGACCAATGCATCACATTTTCAGTGTTTTATGCTTCAAACATAAGACTAGTCATTTTCAGCTTCACTTTTCAAGTTGGACAATAGATGAATGTTCTCAGGGAGTGCAGAGTAAACGCAATACATTTGGCCTTGCTTCCTATTGGAAAAACAGCACAGTGGAGGGAACACTTCATCTGTACTCCAGTCAAACTACACCCCAGCAATGGCGCTCATTTATTGATTGATCACTGGGAGCTAGTCATTGGGCAAGGTGCTTTATGTTCCTGATTTCCTCACAGTAATACTCTAAGCTAGATGGCATTAGCCTCATTTTACAAATGTGAAAACTGAAGTTCACAGAGGTTAATTAAATACTTTGTCTAAGGTCTCACAGCTACTTAGATGCCGAATTTGTACTTGAAATCAGCCATGTTGACCCAAGCCTGGGCTCTTTTCAATATTCTGTATTTTCCCCTAGCTAATCCCTGTGCTTTAGCAATTTAGTGACTTTGTTATGTGGTTTTGGCTACCTGGATGCTGTTCTTCTCCATTGCCAAAGATTCAATGCCCATTTTAGGTGCCATTGTCTCCAAACTCTTCACTATTGCTCTGGCTAGAAATGCCTTTCTCACCTCTAAGTAGTTTATCTGACTCATTTAAACCATGTACTTTCTCTCTTGTATAATAATTACCTGTGGATATGCCAAACTTCCTAGTTAGCTGTGTCATGACAGGATAAATGTATGATTCACATATTCAAGATCAGAGCACAGTGTCTAGCATAGAGTGATAACTAAAAAGCTTTTCGGTTATTCATTAAATGGTTATTGAGCCTTCAGCATGTGCCAAGATTTCTCAAGGCACAAGGAAGTCAAGTTCCTAACATGATCAAGCTTACATTCTAAATAGGGTGAGGTATGAGGAGGCAGAATAAAAAGAGAAAATACAATGCATAAATAGTATAAATAAACCATTAATAGAGGGTAAACAGGGCGGGAGATGTAGCACAGTGGTAGCACACTTGCCTAGCATATGGGAGGTCCTGGATGTAGTCACCCTGGTGTCTGATCCCATCAGATCTTGGAAGCTAAGAGGGGTCGGGCCTGGTTAGTCCATGGTTGGGAGACCACCAGGGAATACCTGGTGCTGTACACTTGGGAGAAGGACCCAGTGGCCCACTCCTGAAACAATCAGCCACTGAAACCCTATGAATATAGAGAAGTACTCACATCAATGGGAATCAAGCCCTTGGACTTGTTCATGTTAGGCAAGTGTGTTCACCAGTGAGCTACAGCTCCACTTGCTACTTTTTTAAAAGATAGATACTTACCTGTTGATCTTCCTGCCTCTCCCCAATGCTGGGAGTATGGGTGTGTACCATCATGCTCAGCTAAGGCTTTGTATTTATTTTCCAGTATTGTGGTATTGAACCCAGGGTTTCACACATGCTTTTGCATGCACTCTACCACTAAGGCACAACCCCAGCCCATTTTTTTTTTATCTTGAAACAGGGTCTTGCTAAATTACTTAGGCTTTCTCTTCCCTTGAACTCAAGATCCTCCTCCCTTCTTCTCCAGAGTTGCTGTGATTACGTGTGATCCACCACAGTGGGATAAGGCTTTGACTTTTATTCTGAATGAAATGGTGAGTCATAACAAAGGAGGGGTATAATGTGACTTGTACTTTACAAAGGTCACTCTGGCTACTATGTTGAGGAAAGAACATGTGTGAGATCAGGAGACAAGAGGAAAGACTGGGGGGAACTGGTGCAGATAAACAAGAAATGTAAAGCACTGAGGGTGACTCACACACAATTGATAGAAATGGAAGTGGTGGAAAGTGACTGGGTTATGACTCTATTGTGAAGTTGGAGCCAATAGAAATTACTTGACAGAATCAAGTGAATGTTAACAAGAGAGCGGATCAGAGTGACTTCATTAAGCTTAAGGAACCAGAAAGTTAGCTAGGGTACCCATTTACTGAAATGAGGAAGACTAAGCAGAATTTTGGAGGGAAATATTAGGAGTTGGATGAATATGTCTTTTCACGAATATTCTTTTCAACCAGGTTTTTAACATAGTAAATATTTTAAATAACACTATGGGAGAGAGTTCAATACATTTGGAACCTTGAAAATGCAAATATCAGTTAATTCAGAAATATGAATTGAATAAATGTGTACTGGATTTCAGGTTCCTAGGGAAAGAAATAAAAAACAATAGGGTTTAATTTTTTTTTTTTTTACGGTACTGGGGGTTGAACGCAGGGCCTCACGCCTGCATGCTTTGCAAGTGCTGTACCACTGAGCTGCACCCCAAGCCCATTTTTTTACTTTTTGAGACAGGGTCTCACTAAGTTATGCAGACTGCCTTTGGTCTTGAACTTGCCATCCTCCTGCCTCCTCCTCCCAAGGCACTGGGATTACAGGCATGTGCCACTGCGCCCGGCTGGGTTTAATTTTTTTAATATGTAGTGAATACAAAAACTACAAATGCTCTTACAATAGAACATTGCTTTTCCTTTTAAAAACACACTAGTAAATTCATCATGTTCTGTTAAGCATGGTACTTCATTGTGAAATTATACCACCTCTCTTTTCACTCTGGTATTTGTATTCTTAAGAGTAAAAATTCAATTTATTGTTCCAGAAAAAGGTGCAAAGTAATATTTTTATTAAAATACTTGCTAATAACTTGGTGAAAAATAATGAAAGAATGTTTACAAAAAGTTTGAATGAGAAAATAGTATAAGCTAATATACATACACACATATATGTACAATTGTATATATGCACATATGTGGGTAAAAACTCTCAAACACAATATAAAGAATCATTTAATATCTTTTAGCTTCTTTCTTAAGTAAAGACTCATGCCTCCCTGTAGGGAGTAGTCAAATATACAAACACATCTATAAATAAAATGCTAGTCATTTGTCAATTATTATGACACTGTTTTGCTTACGAGAGGTACAGGTAATATTATGTTTTCACTATTGTTCTCACAGGCTTTCATCTCTCTCTCCCTGTCATACCAGCAGGCTGTAATCTTTTATTATATGCAACTATTATGGGAGATGAAATAACTGTATGCAACAGGAGATCCATCACAAGCTTCTATTGATAACCTGGTTAGTCTAATTACTCTCTTGTTTGTCAAAGGGGCCATGACTCATTGCAAACAAAAGCATGAAATCCAGAACATCGCCTAAAAACCTACGTGTAATGAACTGAAATAAAAATCTATTTTGTCATTAAGAGACTTTTATACAGTACAGTGGGTGTATTTCTTGGCACTAGGTGCTTTACCACAAAAGTTAAAGGAACAGGATCCTGCTATCTAGGTGCAAATGGACTGCTATAATGGACACTGTGATGGAAAGATGCCTAAACTATCATATGGAGGCATGGATAAAGAATGAATCAATAATAATAAACATAAGAAAATGTCCTAAGAGCAGTAATTGATGTGGAATGTGGATTCTCATGTAGATGGCACATTGTGGCTATAATTACAAACTTGTACCTAAGGGCCCCACTGATTTTTCTTAGAGATATGAAAATTCATATTACTGTTCATCTTTTGGAAATGACTGAAAGGAAGATGATTCATTCACTTATCTATTCTTCATTCTCTCATAAGATCAACAAATAATTGTATTAGAGACTACATTAATGAAAAATAATACTCATAGAGCTAATATATACTGATACATACTCAGTTGGAGAAATGAAAAAGGAAGAGCAAGGTGTCTTAGTATGGAGTCACTGAGATCCTTATTCATAAGTAATACTTGGGGAGAGAATTAAATGATGTGAGAAAAGGAGTCATGGCTATTTGTAGGAATTATTATAACATGAGAAAACTGGAAATGTGCATGAATGAGTAGAGAGCACATCTGAGGTAGAAATATTTTTAACTGATTAAAGTTTAGCATGCTCTTTAAAGGGAGAAGGACCTGGCAATCAACTCCCAAGGAAATCCCGAAGCACTCAGCCATTGAAAACCCTATGAGGGTCGCTATGAGTCGGATACCTACTCGACGGCACCTAACAACAACAACATGCTCTTTAAAGCACAGCAAAATGGTCACCATGGCTGTAGCGGGACATACAAGAAGAAGAATCCAGAGGACATGATGGAGCTTGAAGCTATTTTGAAGGGTCTTACCATGGTAACGGCTTCAAATATTGTTCTGAGAATATGAGGTTTGGGAGATTTTGAGTAGAAGAGTGATATTTGATTGAGATTCCAAATAGATCTTTTGGCTGCTATGGGGAGCATGGTTTGCACAAAGCCAGGAGAGGAGACAGGTGTGGTAACCCTTAGGATGATGAGAAAGTCATTGGTTACTCCACACAAAAGGCAGGAATAGAGAAAAAAACAATTAAATAGATTATTGGTCACATTGGACCTAAGTCAACTCCTTTTAGTTAACTGGCAATGACTATGGACATTTTTAGTGAAATTCCAAGTTTACACGCTCCTGAACTCTATTGTATTGTATAAATAAAGGGGTTCTATGAACAACCACAGAAATGTATGACAAAAATCAGTAAGTTTCTTTTACACAGTATTTTTCAGAAACTGTGTTGTGCATTTAAGTCCTATGAATTTCTCCCTGCACAGATCCTTTTCAAAATTATATGGCCATAAAACTCCAGAAGGTTTTATTTTAACTTCTTGTAGGCTTGGTATTTCTTAAAATATATTCTAGGTCTTTTGGACTATTGGACTATTGGATCTCTAAAGCCTATTCCATATCTTCGGTTAGGTGATCCATGACTTTTAACATGAACAATCATCATTGGTTCCACAAGCTTACACGTACTCATGACCTATTTTGTACTTATATATTTTGTGTGGGGTGCAAGCTTCAATTATTTGCATCATAAAATTATGGTCACTTATTTGCTTAGGATAAATGTCCCTTGTTCCCTCATAACAATTATGACTAATTAAATTTACCACTGGAGCTTTAACAGTAAAAATTATAAATATGCTTGGCCAAGTTGCCCAAAATAGTCATTTTACACTAAAATGTTCTGTGTTTTAAGAAATCAGACTGGGTGCTTCGTTGAACAATTGACTAAGTGATGAAATCTGAGTGGTTGCTCCCAGAGACTATTTCTTTCATCACCTCACTTCCCCCATTGTTCTGTGAATTTTAACCCTGCACGAACAATGTAAGCTATATTTACTGAGGGTAAGAGTGTACATGTGTTTCTGTTTGGGAAACTGTTTTTCTTTCCATGGAGATAGTTTTTTTGTGTTTTTTTTTTGTTGTTGTTTTTTGTTGTTGTTGTTGTTGTTGTTCTACTTAGATATAATCATTCAATAATACCAAAGCAGCATGGAAAGTAAATGGTTGAGCCCCTCAAATTCATGAGTACAGTGGTAGTCCTTGGAATAGGCTGCTATGCACATTGCTGACATTTAAGCATAGTATCCTTGAGCCAAATTTTATATGGTTGGGAGCTGAAGGAATTGCACATTTAAAAAAATCAGTTTCAGAGGAGTGTTACTAGATTGATGTAGGCAAGTGCAGAAAACAGATGTTGGGGAGAGCCAGCAAAAGGTTCAACAGGGGAGTATTTAACACCTGTATGATTAGATACGCCAAAAAGAGGAGTCTTCCTTTTTCATTTACTCAGTAGGATTGTTTCCTTGCATTGTAGGCCATTCATTTCAGTGGAAAGATAATGAAAGGTTCTTCATCTAAGACTCCAGGCTCTGCAGGTGCAAGCAACAGAAATTCTTTCCTTGGCATGCAAAAAAGCTAATCAGTATCCATTTTGCTAGTTACATGACAAAAGACTTCCTTCTTTTGCTGTAAGTGGAAGCTTTGGTTATATACAGAGTCTCATTATCAAAAATTGAGTGAGTGACTGAACCCGGGGAGGAGTCAAGATGGCGGACAGACAACACACACCTTCTGTCCCGGAGCAATAAGAAGCCTCGATTAGGGGTTTAAAACACAAATTGAATAAATAGAAACAGATAATTTAGTTTGAGAGATAAAGAATGAAACTAGGCGTACACTGAAATTAGGGATTGGGCTTCAGAGGAGCTACACAGTGGCCAGCAGCAGGACCGCCGCCATTTAGCCATAACACATGGAGCGGACAGAATCCCAGAGATCTGGAGGAGATTTCGCGCACACGCACCCACAGCCCCGGACCCAACATGGAGTGCAACCTTGCCAGCACACTCTCACCATGCCTGCGGGACACAGTCTGCAGTTCCTAGGTGAGTCACCGTGAGGGAGCGCACAAACGCCCTCCATAGCGGCCGCGGAGCGAACGGGGGAAGCCGTTGCCAGCGATCCTCGTCTAGAGCCGAGGCGCGGCTCCCCTCCCTTCTGCTGCGGCGGGTCAGGCCTACGATCGCGAACTCCACAGAAATTTGGGCACACATATATCCGGATCCCAGTCACATCAGAGGTGAGCCCAAATCACCCCACTGTGCTGCGGAGAGATTTGGAACTTGTGGAGCCGGCCAAGTTGCACACGGGGGAAGCCGCTTGCCCTGGCGCGCGGCGGCTGGGGAGCTCTTTCTCCGCGGCGCACCCCGCCCCTGGCTCCCCTCCCTTCTGCTGCGGCGGGTCAGGCCTACGATCGCGAACTCCACAGAAATTTGGGCACACATATATCCGGATCCCAGACACATCAGAGGTGAGCCCAAATCACCCCACTGTGCTGCGGAGAGATCTGGAGCTTGTGGAGCCGGCCAGGTTGCACGCGGGG